>LPNX010039796.1:60271-157373 GCA_001517045.1 Pseudotsuga menziesii | reverse complement strand
GACTAAATACAATTCAGTTATGTAATGATCATGTTCATTTACAAAATGGGTCCGCGGCTTCTATTTATAATTTTTTTGACAGAGGCACCTCGGTCGAGGTATTTACCTTGACCGAGGTCTATACCTCGACCAAGTTAACACCTCGGTCGAGGTATTTATTAACCCTCGATCAAGGGTTTAATACCACGACCGAGGGTTAATAAATACCTCGACCGAGGGCTGAAAAAAACCTCTGTCGAGGGCTTGATAAAAGCTCGGTCGAGATATTAAAACCTCGGTCGAGGGCTTGTTAAACCCTCAATCGAGGTACATTTTTTTGTTTTTTCCGAATTGTGCTTGCCAAAAAGTGTTACCCAGGTCCGTGGATTCACCCAGAGATGATTACAACCCTGATGGGTTGTGCCTTGGACTGGTATATGAAGTTTTATGTGGTTTCTATGAGAGTCGCATAGAAAACGCTCAACCAAATTTGATCAGGGATAATAGATGAATTTAGAAAGACCAAATATGAATCTCAGTGTATTTCATATATTAAAGAGATTAATTAATTGTCCATGGAGTCTATGTGGGACTTCGAACAAATATTTAAGACATTAATGGCTAAAGTAATCTTACAGATGTCAAACATACAACACAAAGAGTGGTTCGTTGCAGTGTTTCTATTGCACATCTAGATTCCCTTGATGCAACAAAAGATTGCGTCTCACGCTGAAGCTCTAGAGTTGTCCATGAATGTAGAATCCTCACCTTTAGGAGGAATTGGAGTAGGAATGATGCAAATTTAGTTGCAGCTAGCTAACCTTACGCTACAACTCTAGGAAATTAAAAAAAGGAAGGAAATCCAAGAAGAAATGTGGTGTACCATATGAAGAATTTAAGGACACCATAAGGATAATTTCCCGACGTTCATGAATTATGTCGTAGAGAGAGCACCGAACACGATAAATACACAAGGGACACCTTGGTGTATAATATGCTAGACTAGAGGCCATCAATCGGAAGAGTGCTTCTAGTTACAGAATATTGTAAGTATACCACCTAGTTTATATTGTAAATTTTGTAAATCAGTAGGACATGACGAGAAGGACTATAGAGAATTCCACCTGCTATGGGAGAAAATGGTCGACACTTATTTAATGAAAAATGAAGAGCATATCCAAGTTGATCGGGCTCAATATCAACATCCACAAGCTCAGTATCATCAACCCCAATATCCATAGAATCAATACCCGTAACAACAATACCCTCAACCCAGGGAGGTGGAAATGTTTGAGGCCAAGGACAAGGAGGAGGATTTGGTCATGGAAGGGGCCAAATCATATGATATAATTGTGGACAACTAGGACATTTTTATAGGGTCTGAACGATCCCTACTAAGACATGTTCATATTGCAAATACTTTGATCATACTATCGAATAATGTTTGCGGTTGATTGCGAAGTGGTAGGATAGAAACTTGTGAAATCCAAACCATATTTAGCATCCCAACCAAAATATCTAGATGATTTTCGTTGAGCCAAGGGAACCAAATATTGTTGTCATGATAATGGGAGGTGTTGTAAATGAATCAGACAAAGATACACAGCGTGACCAATCGCAAGTGCAACTAATATCACAAAATAAAGTGGCATTTGACATCCAAAGAGAAAAGGAAGTGTTCATGGACACACGAGTAGAATTCATTGACAAGAATCAAGTGTTGACATCTACTCCTACACTTCCAAGAACACCAATAATGGAGATTCCTGAAAGGTTTGATCAGTTGTTCCAAAAGAAACCGATGGGAAATGTTAGTATAAGATTAAATAGTTTTTTAAAACTTTCTTATCACTAATACAAGACAAAGGCATTTTCGCAAAGTTGGAAACTCTAATAGAAGCACCTCAAGAAGACGTGCGACTAGAAAAGAGAGTAAACCATGTGGGGAAAAATTAAAGACCAGTGGCGTGTTAAGAATGACTGTTCAAATATGAGATTACGATATGGAATAAAATATCCTAGACTTGGGATCTGATGTCAACATTATGACAAGACAGACATGGAAAAGCATGGGGAAACTATGACTAGGGTGGTCTCCTATTTAGCTCAAATTAGCGAACCAGTCCAAAGTCCTACCTATTGGTCGACTAATTAAGGTTCCTATTGAGGTAGAAGGCCTGAGAACCTATGCTGAGTTTGAAGTAATCGACATTTTTTATGACACAAACCCATATCGTCCACTTTTTGGGATCCGCTAGTGATTGATAATCATACAACCATCAATTTTAAGAAAATAATCTTAAAATTTCAAAATTTAGATCTAAGGGTGATTGTACCAATTGATCCAATAGAAGTTCAGAGATACGTCAAGCCAATAAATAATGAAGGACAAGGAGACTATTTTGACCATATTTATAACATCACGTCTATAAGGATGATTATGTAAATCCAACAACTGACATAAATATTAGTTGGTGAAGTATTAGTTCTTGTACATCAAATTCTAGCGAAGCATTGGAAAATTGGTAGAATCGGATGCATGAAGTATCCATGAGAAAGTGTGCAATAAATAAACGGTATATGCAACGGGTAGGAACCGAGGCAAGTGAGATAACTACCTATGAATTTTTACCTCACCTTGCATATTTTCTAACATATTTTGAAGAAAAATTCATAGAACATTGACTCTTATCCACCTTGGAATTTGTGTTGAAAGCTACACTCGCTAGATGGTGGGTCGCACATAAATAATCTATCTTGGAATGGCCACAATGTCAAATATTGTTGGAGATAAGGTTTGGAGAATAGATCAACTATATTGTTCCAAATTATAGAGTATTGACTAATTTTGTCGAACATATAGAGTATTGTCATGCGACATGGGAGGCATGTCCACGATAAGAGTGGGCTCATTAGTTCATACACACGTTAAACATGATACCAAGAAATTAGTATACATAAGTTCAACTGAGAAAAGGGACTATTGAATGGGATGAATTAGCTACTAGCTTCATACACACATTTGAATTTCTTAATGATCATCTGTTAATTGATGTCACATTGCAAGAGATCAAGATAAATATATTTGAAGATATACATATTGCAATGACAAACTTCAATCAACGTAGAGTAACAATCCAACACTGGATGGAGTGCTATAATGCAACGGGAGAACCTAATGTCGATGATCCACCCGAAACAAAAATACCTGATTCTGAAGGTACAAACGTAGTGGAAGGATTTGGTATTTCTAGCGAACAATTTATGAATCCACTAAAATTCAAGAAAGTAAATATCGGCTCCCTAGATAATCCAAAATTTTCCAATATTGGAGATTATTGGGATGATGAGACTATCGGGAATACCACATACCTATTGCATGAGTTTCAAGATTTGTTCCCTACAAAATTCTTAGAAATGAAAGCAACTGTTGGATACCTTGGAGAAATGAAGATAGATTTAAATCCTGATGCAAAACCTATCAAGAAATGACCATACCGATTGAATACATCATATAAACATAAATTCAAGGAAGAATTGGATTGAATGTTGGATGCAGGTATCATAGAATCTATATAAGAATTAGAATGGATCAATCCGATAATATTCCAAGATAAAAAGACTGCTAGTGAAGTGTGGATTTGCATCAACTTAAGAAAGTTGAACGATGGATATTTACATGACCCATTTCCAACTCCATTAATAGATGAGGTACTAGAGAGTGTCGAGGGTCAAGAAATTTACTCATTCACTAATGGGTTCTCTAGCTACCATCATATTAGAATCACAAAGGAATACCAACACAAGACAACCTGTGCGATGGAATGGAGTTGCTTTCATATCTGAACAGTCATTCTTAACTCGCACTCAATAATGCTCCTGCTATTTTTTTTGGAATAGTAGTGGTTTCTTTCAAGTATTTTATTCATAAGTTTCTTGAGATCTAATTCGACAATTTAACAGTATTTGGGTTCATTAAGGATCATATTGAAAGCCTCAATATGATGGTTAAATGTTTTCGCTAGTATCAAATTTCACTGAACATAAAGAAATGTGACTTTTGTGCCCCGTTTGGAATTATGTTGTGTTATATAGTTTGTTGTGATGGAATCTTGGTCGACCCTACAAAAATTGTGATTATCATTGACCTACCACCACCTAACATAGTGAATAAATTGAGAGAAGCATTGGGACATATAGGATACTACCAAAAATTTATCAAAGGATATGCATAGGTGATTGCTTTGATGGAGAAGTTATTGAAAAAGGATGCTAAGTTCTACTGGAAAAAATTTTTCCAAGAGATTCTGGACATTTTAAAGAATAAGATGGTTACATCACCCATACTTGTATTTCCATAATGGAAATGGAATGTCATGTACATGTCGATGCATCGTGTGTTATGCTCGGTGTGGTACTAGCGCAACCTAGCGAAGGCTTGATTGATCATCTTATTTATTTCACTAGCATAAAATTATCAACAACAAAGAATAACTATATCACGATGGAAATAGAAGCTATAGATATGGTATATGCTTTGTAGAAATTCAGACACTACTGGCTAGGTTTACATTTCAAAATGTACACAGATCACTCAACACTGAAATACCTGGTCAATAAGCTAGTTATAGGGGGGGTAATTTGATAGTGGCCTCTCCTCTTTCATGAACTATATTTTGAAGTTATTGTTAAATCAGTTCGACTGAACTCTAGACCCGACCATCTATTGAGGATCAAAAGTGGTGACAAACGTGTTAACCTTGACGATAGACTCCCTGATGCACAACTCTTTGTGATAAAAATGTTTGATGACCATTACAGATACATCATAATTTTTTTTAGTACAGGATATGCATCAATTGAACTTACTACTACACAAAATAAATAGTTAGTTGTGCGAGATGCATAGTTCCAGTTGATTGCTGAACAATTATATAAAATGGGCCTTGATGAGATTCTTTGTTGTGGCACCTTGGAACACGAGCAATCGATGATACTAAATGAAGTGCATGCTAGTGTCGCATTGTAATGTACCCTTTTTGGAAATTTTATCAAAATTTCCAATTCTTCAATTCTTTCACAATGTACTCAAATTCATCTTCTTACAACTCTAGTTATATGGATTCAATTGATCCAAAATTCCTCCAATTGCTTTCAAACGTGGTGAGGAAGGTCGTGATGGGTGATGGGACATATTATCACATATTCCAGACATATAATCAACTGATATACCCAACCATGGTATACAATTTGTAATGGAATAAGTTTCAGGACAAGGCTAGTCAATTTGGGAGGTCGAAACCCCCCCGGGGTCCTGGAACAAATATCTTCACAACACTGTACAACCTTCACTAATGGTGGGTATGATACTTGGCCCTATTATCAGAAATTAATTAAATTATATTTGAAGCATCATATGTGGTTTTGGGGTCGAATAGGTATCCAAGGTAACTCCATGAATTTACTAGTAATTTTTAGGTTCCAACCCCCAATGGTAGATGAATCCAAATAGCTCCAAATTCTCTCGAATTGTACCAGAAGGTGTATGAGTGATATAATAAATAAATTATAATTTTTAGGGGTATATTATGGCCTTATAAATACTTCTGTAATTCTATATAAAATTCTGAATAAGATATATGCTTTAACTAGCAATTTTGGGGCTCAAATCCCCCCCGGGTAATTGCCAGAATGGCTTCCCAAATGTGTAGAAACTCACTAGAATTCTAAAATTTAGGAAGGGGATGTGTATAATACATTATCAGAGACTCATATTAATAACCAATAGAACTCCCATAGCTGTTATCACGTATTTCAATGAGATATAAAAAAACTAGTTTTGGACCCTTGGGAAAATGAGATGTAGTTTGCTCCAATTGCTATGAAATTCGACCCGACAGCCAAAAATTATTGTTTAAAGAGTATGAAACCTATAATATGATTTAATTACATTCCCTTAATTCATAAATCATCAATATTTTACATATCCATTTAAATCTATCAATACTGTAAGAGTTTACAACAAGGAGATGGGGAAATGGCACTGTTTCTTTATTATCGATCAATAATACATGAGATTTATTGGCATTTTTACCTGAGAAATTTATTAACATAGAGAGAAAATAATTTACATCAGAACACAAAATACTGGAGAAAGAGGAGCTCCTTAAAAAAGATAAATGGCTGACCAAGTGCGCCTCACTCCACCGGGCTGAAATATGGTGAAAGAATGTGAGATGGGAGGGGGAATGAAATGAATCCTGAAGTGTCCAAAAGATGTTGTATATGCACCTGTATATTATAAATCCATTTAATATCCTTGAAATAACTTATTTGCCTCTCCAATCACCAATTAGGATGGGAATCTTTCACCCTCAAAATTGGCTCAAGCATGAACTAGTCAATCACTATCTCTCTCTCTTCACAACAACAAATTTCACAACTGATCAAAAGATCCTTCTCATGGATTCTCCCTATATTTTATAAACATTAATGGTCTCCTCAACTTCCAAATACATCCATAAACCAAATCCAAGTCGAATTGGTGCGGCTGCTCATGCTATGCCACGTGGCCTCTCTCTTCACCTTCCATCTTGTCCCAAATTGAGTAGCAACCCATTGGGCTTCTCCAAATCACATGAGAGCTCTATTGGATGCTCTATTTTGACCTGATATGTTATATATGTCATATATCAGCCTCCATATCTGACTTGTGTCATAAATTTCATAGAATCTCCATCATTGGTGTCATAGATGTCATAAGTGTAAGGGGAATCTAGCCAAGTGTCCATGAAACTCCCCATTTGGATCTTCCTTGCTCATTTAAGTTACACTTCATCCCAAATTTGACCTATAAAGTATATGTACAAGTATATTAACCTTATAATACATCCAAAAACATTAGGTTTCCCCTAGATTCGAATTTGCAAGAGGAGGATACCATTTAACATAGGAATTCTAGCTTATGTGGGTCCCACATCCTGCATGTATCTTCATGATCAATTACCACTTTGATTTTCCCTTGTATTTATTTATTTATCTCCTTTATTAATTATTTATGATAGTATAATGTTCAAACATCATTTATTGTCCCCTTTATTCCAAATCTAAAAGCTTCCACCCCCAACCTAAGAAACTAGTGATTTTCCTCCTTGGCAATTATTTGACCTTTAGCATCAATTTGACAACTTTCATGAATATGGAAAATGTGATTTGGCCATTGTGACCAATTTTTCCAATGTGATAGATGTAAGAAGATTGTTTTGTTGTAGGATATCACCAAAACGTTAAGAAAGAATGAAAGAAAGTATGGAATGATCTCCACATTAAGAACAAGAAATTTCAGGCTGGAGGACTTGTTATTCTATTTGATAGAAAATTCTTCAAGAATCCGGGTAAGCTAAAAAAAACTGGTTAGAATCGTATATTGTAACACATATCACTGATGGAGGCGCAATACAATTACAGAAGTTGGATGGAACACCTGTTAAAGGATTGGTAAATGGAATCCATCTGAAGCCTTATCAAGATAGTCGCAACTCAGTCGAATGAAAAATAAAAGGGAGAAAAGAAAGAAAAAGAAAAACAAAACCCTCTAAAAAATTGTGTTTTAATCGCAGGAAATGAGTTGTCACAAAGAAGAAGCAAATACCATCATAGACTGTTAGTAGGTCACAGAGAAAGGATAATTGTTGCAGTCTCTCTCTTTTATGAAAAAGGAGAAAGAAGGGTGAAGACAATTCGTCTATCACATTGGAAGTAAATATATCGTAGGAAGAGTGATGTTGTCACAAGTTAAAATAGAGTCACAAAAATGAGAGTTGGCCATAATTAATCCAAAGGAGGCCGTAATTAATTTAAAGACCCGAGATATTTTTGCAGCGTTATCTTTTGTCACTTCCGTCTTTATTCTACAATAAATACCATTGATGTGAAAGTTGAGTGGAGACATGCATAGTTATTTCCTGATAATCATTTGAATGATCAACCCATGTGATAGGAAGGACAAATACTTTTCCATTTATAGATCACTTGTGTGAAGGACTAACAAATTGAATAGCTATACATTATCATCATTTGTGCCCAAGTATTCAGTAATTCAGCTACATTCAAGAGAGATATTGTTGTTTCCAACTGCAAGAGATGAACTGATTTTTCCATAGAGCATGGTTATTTTGATTTATTACACAAGCATAATTGCATAATTTGAGCTCGTGACTACATTACCTACACTCAACATGGAAGACACTACTGGATACGTTCCACCGCATACTACGGTTGTTGAATAAAATGGAACATGTTCCATTTATCCCTAGAGTCAGGTTAATACTAGACCCACCAGGTCCATCTCATACAATAAGGGGGAAACATTTCAAAAGATGAAAGAAGAAATCACCAATACACCATTATTGGAGGAGGAGGTGGAAGAATCAGGGTCTATGACTATGCTTCCACCATATGTTCCTCCAAGACAATCTACTGCAACAAAAATTAGAGTTTTGAAGAATGCATGATACCGATTGGTAGCCCCAACTGTGTTAGAAAAAGTTCAGGAGTCGCAGAACATTATTCTTCTAAACCTATAGAAGTTGAAATTTGTCGATCATGACACACAGAAATATCCAAACTTGGACCTAAATAACTACATGGTGGTTATACAAGATGCATTGGATGCACCGAAGCACATAGCTCCAATGGAATGGGAAAGAGGACTAGACCAAGCATGTTTACTAGAGTTGTTGTATATGTTGCATTTTGTCCAAAGTGTAGAAGTGAATGCATGTGTCAAACAATTAATGGTATAATTTCATGGTGGTTTCCTATGTCTCGAGAGAAATTTTTTTGTGGATGTTGAACTGGTAGCAGCAATTACAGGAATACCACTTGCATGCATAAACCCAACATAATTTTTTTCAAGAAAGACCAAGACACTATGTTGACGAACAAGGTGAACGATAAGTATAAATTTTCCAAAGATACCAGAAGATTCTTAATAAGCTCCATCAATGACCATACTACTCAGTTTGCAACTAAGGTTCTAGATACTAAATTATTATGGAAGATGTGACTGAACTAGTGTACTGCAAGTACAATCGTAGCAGTTGAACTCTGTGTAGAGAGAGTTCAAATGAACTTGTCACATTATTTGTTGAATGAGTTATTAATAGATGTGGAATATTCATATTAAAAAGGTACTGCATTCCATTATTCATGGTTGCTTATCTTAATTTCATTTGTCGCACAGTCTGAACCAGCAAACTACCAAGAGGTAGATATACCACTGCACTGTCGAAGAACTCGATACCAAAATATCTAGTTTGACAAAGATTAAAAGGAGTGACAAAGGGACAATAATGTTCAATTTTTTAAGCATAGATAATCCCTGTGCTATCAGGTGAATAAGCAAGCAAGAATCACCAACGAAACCATTCAGCGGTTGCGAAACATTATTAACTTTGTAATTGGACCCCATCATATCTTGTTGCAGCCATGACAAGATCCACAACACCAATGGTTGGTGACCCAATTATTGTTTCTCGAGGAAGAAATTGAGTCCATTAGCCAATATTGGCCAAAAGAATGGTCATTTATTATCATAGAGGACCTATTATCTATAGAACAAGGTCTACGGTAAGGCAATCCACTAGCATAGAAGGATGGATAAAAGGGGGGAGACCCACTACTACTAGAACATGGTCTATAGAATTATATCATAACTCCCCAAAATGATTCAAGCGCAACCCAAATAGATCCGATGGTGGGTGATAAGAGGAAGCAGACTAACTGATCCTTATGCAATACATAAGAAAAGGAAGGCAGGCAAAACAACATGAACTGTTGGCCTTGATAGTGATGATGTTACCTTACTAAGAAAAGTAATGACAAAGGTTGCTATGTAGAGCCTTCAAAAAATAGATGAGCGACAAATAGAGATCACAAGAAGTATAATAAAATTACTATAGACAGTTTATATGATGTTTAAGTAAGTACGGGTCATAGTCGACTACATACCACAAGTTTTATAGTCGTGGCATTTAGCTGGCCCATTAGAAGAAAGACCAACCAAGGAATCAATACCTATTCCACCAATAAAAACACAACAGGTGGGAGAAGCACTCGACCTGGGAATGGTAGAATTGAGTACCATGACCAAGAACATGGGCCATGTTCCCATTTATTTTTTGCAAATGTCGGTATATGAAGTATATGATGTATCAAATGTCATAGTCACGGAAATGAAAGTTAGAGCAAGATCATTGGTCAAACAAGTGTGTGCATCGAATAATATTGTTAGTAAGATGAAGAAAACAATCAAGGAAACCAAATAGAAAGCCAAGACTTGGGAAGAGGACAGTTGTAGTCTCCAAAATGTTGTAACACTTCCTTGCAACAATTTTGTAGATGAAGGAATAATAGATTAAAGCAAAGGCCAAGGTCATTCAACTTGGTGAAATAGTAGAGGGTATTCAGAAAAAGGTCGGAGAGCTAGAAGTGTAGGTGAGACCCAATACACCCCCATAGGTTCTAGAAGAAAGAAGGATGACAGTAGAAGAAGTTGCAAAGAAAATAAAATATGCCAAGGAACTAAGCACCAAGGTAGTTGAACAAGTTTCTCAGACATGGGAAGTTTTGATTGACGATGTCGAGTTAGAAAAAGTCACATAGAAACCATGCATTGGTGAGATTGAGGCTTAGCTGAAAAATGAGATGAATAATTTTATCTTAGAAAAGAAAATGGCTAAGACTGCATACATGAAAAATCTACAACAACAAGTCGCAGTTCCACGAAATCAACAACAGCAGAGGACTGACAAAGTCATTGAATTGCAGGTCAAAGCAGAAAGAATTATGTGCATTATTTAGCATGGACATGAAAAGTGTGACAAGAAGCAAAGTACGCGGGACTTACAACGTCAGAATACATCAGTTCTGACCTTGTTGAAAATTTGCAAAAGGAAGAAGAATATGTGCGACGAGACACATAGGAGATAGTGAAAATATTTCAATATTTTCAAAGTAAGTTTTTCACAACAACAAAATTTGTGGAATAGCGTAGCGTGGATCAAGACAAGCCACATGTGAGTGTTGGGGGCCTATTGGCCCTAGGAAATAATAGGAAGAATTCAGTTAGAATTCTCTTCAAAAGGACAAAGAGTCTAGTCACATGACAAAGGAAGTTGCGACAGAGGAAGAGATAAGATAGAAGAAGTAGCGGGAGAAGGAAAGTTGTGATAGAAGCAGTCGCGAGGGAACATTAGAGAAAATTTGAGGTTTAAAATGGGAATTATAAGAAAATGTGCCATCATATAAGAAAATGAGAAAACCATAATTTCTTGATGAGTTGGAATTCAAGAACTAATATAATTTCAATAAAATGAGTCAACCATAATGGTTGACTTGACATATTTTTCATAATGAGAAATACTTTTTTTGTTTGTATTTTAAACATATATCCATGTGTTTTACTCAAATTCCGAGTGGGAGAACTTGTTGGATGTGGATTTAAATTTTGCATCCAACAAGTTCTCTTTCTTGAAATTTGAGTAAAAACACATGGAGATATGTTGAAAACACGAACAAAAAGAGTAGTTTTTCTTTCTTCCTCCAAAATTAATAAATATTATTTTATTATTTTCCTTAGGAGGCACATTCTAGACCTCAAATTTCCTCTAATGGAAGTCCACAATAGATTGGAATATGTGACAAGATCAACTGCGACAGAAGGAACCATGCTAGAAGGTGTGCAGCGGTTGATACGGGAAGCTTGGGAGATGATGGGTAAGAAGTCAGCTAGAGTCATGTGTGCTTTAGGGAATAAAACATCTTAGTTATTTGGCTCGATTGTACCTACTGAAAATTGTAATGAAAATGTATGAGAATAGGAATGACATTTTTTCTGCTAAAATAATGAATTCAGTTGATTACGACATGTAAGAGTCTATAAAATGAAGAACCCAAGTTGTGTGCAGGTTACTTCCTGGTCATTCAGTTGGTTACTTAATTCCTGGTTTTGGTATATGTTTGTTTATAGATTCAGAGATTTGTAGAGTTATAGGGAAGATTCAATCGATCTAGGATGTGTACGTATTGAAAATAGAGTGAAGGAGAGGAAAATTTTAGAGACCCGAGACTAGAGAGCATGAGACAAGAGAGAAGTTTGTATAGATTGTAGAAGAATGTCTAGAATAGAGTCTGTAATCTGAGTGCATATGTAATATCCATGATCCAATAACATATCAGAATATTAACTCTGATATAATTTTTAACTAAAATATTACATGAAAATTAGCATTTAATCATAAATCTCTTGGAACTAGGAAAATAAGGGAAAATGACTTATACTTTTGCAAACAGGGAAGCGACTGTTGGGAGAAATAAAGAAAAATTTAGTAATGATAAAGTATATTCTCTAAAAATTTTAAATAAGGGGCCATTTATATTTCGGAATCAGCGTCGCTGAAACCTACTTCCATGCTTATGGGTCACCCAACCGTGCAACTAGGAAGACTTTTAAAAATCCAATCAACAAGGGGATTGGGTAAGTTTTGGATGTGTGGAAACACTGGTAATAGGATTGAAATACAGTTTTAGACAACCAAGAACAATTCTCAAAGGATTTGGGGTTGTTAGGAAATTTTTTGGGAAAACAGCAGTTTTGGCATGGGGAGACCCTACGTAAAGAGGACTTCCCAAAAAATGTATGAACTCAACTAAGTCTCTTTCTGAGGATTGGAATGGATATTGCATTAATTTTAAAACCGAAATAGACTGACATAATTACATTTAGATGCATATATCTCTCATAATCAATAAAATTGTAAGACTGGTTAAATTTGTCTAGTCATCTAGTAAGGGTGTACATTAATTCATGAATTTCGTACAAGAATGAAATAAGAGCTGATAATGAAGTTTGAAATAGGTAAATATATCATCATTAATCATATCATAACATTTAAAAATCCTTCCATGGTTCTTAGTTTAATGTCATTACATTATACAGTCAAATACCCCACTAAATGGGGAAAACAATCACTTCTCATGAGAATTTAATCATGGAAGCTCTATAGGACAGAATCTTACTATCACATACAAATCATAATGAGTGGTAACAAGCTACATAATTTGAGCTGATATTTATGGGCTCCTCCTTAGCTCAAGTCACCTGCAAAAAGATAGAAGGGGAAGAGAGAGAAGAAGGGGAATGAGAACCTTGGGGCGCATATCCCAAGAACATGAGGCACAAAACTTAGCAAGAAATCCTCAAATTCATCAAAATTAAAATAATAAACATCCAAACTAATAAATGGAGCTCCAATTCTCTTTAAATAAACATGGGTGACTTGTTGAGCAAGTCAATCACTTGTTGAGTAAGTTACCACTTGCTAAACCCTATCCCTAGCCACAAATTCGCCCTCTTTGAGAAATTATCATGTATGAGACAAAAAATATTTTTCTCTATCATCCACCTTCATTCAATTTGGAAACTGCACCCTCCTTGGCCCATATTTGTTGATTTTTCCTACGACAACTTTTTATGCACTGCTTGCTTTTGTCACTGAACTCTAGAATGAAAATTGCGCCCTCCTTTGTCCTAGAGTTGTTTCTTTTCCTTATGACAGATTTTTCTATGCTACCTGCTTTTGTGATTGAGTCTCCAAATGGAACTGCACCCTCCTTTGGCTGAGAGTTGTCTCTTTTGTGTCTGACAACTTTTTCTTGTATTTTTTTAGTCCTATGATAGTTTTCATTCCCTCCTTGGAAAGTTGGCTTGCCCAAGTGTCCCTCTTGCTAATGGAAACTTATTTTCCACATAATTAATTGCATAAATATTAAAAATGAAAAGTAATCAAACTTATTATAAGCCTCTTACATAATTATTTTAGCAAATTTCCCTAGAGTAATTAAATAATATCACTTAGAACTCATAGGTGTTTATCATGGTCAACACTTTTGGTGGTCAAAATGTGGGGATATGACAATCCTCCCATCCCAATTCTACTTGTCCTCAAGTAGAAGCACCCCATAGTGTTGCAAAAGTTATCCACCAAGTTCCTGCTGCACCACTCTGATCATAATCATTTCTCTAATGATCACTTCTTTCCATAAAAAATTTCAACCCAGTTAAGGTAACTGTGTAGAATTCCTGTATCTCACTACCTCCTCTGCAAACATCTAAATCTTCCTTCCATATTTGGTAAGTTGTTATCCCAATAAATACTAGTGTCGCATGACCATGTTGGAAATCTATTACTTCCAAAAACTCCCACCATTAGGTTCAACAATATTTGGACATATTCTGGTGTAAGTTGATTTCTATCATGAACTGAATGCAAGATGATAAATTTGGCACATGTATGCATACCCAACCCTTGGAATTTTGTGTACCCAATGCATCCAATGGATTCCATACATTTCTTATAATCTTCTCACATAATATAACAATTCCATGTGCATCTATAAACCTGCTACAAATGCAAAGAAAACTCTTACCAATGTGAGCCAAGCTTGCACACCCTTTAGTCTCCATCTCTATTTTGTAAATTCTCATCCAATCCCTGGATGAATAGAAACATTTTTTTGATGTTCCATATAGCATGTAATAATTAATTTTCCTCATGATGAATTCTTCCACCCATAGAGGTGGTTCATGAAGTATTTCTTCCAAGACTTGAATGACAAACAATGCTTCACACATACAAGAAAACATTGAGCACAGGTGAATCTTCATTTCAGTGATATACTTGTCTACCCAATACTTGGATAAACAAATACCATTCCATGCTGCCTCAAATAGCATTTTTTCATCTATTTTTTCCATAGCTAATTCCTCCTCATGAATCTTCTTCAAATCAACAAATGATTGAATAAAATATTCTTCATATTTCTCAATAAGTGTCGATTCCTGGTCTCCAGTTTGTTTTCTCTCAAATCCTTCAAGCACATACAAATCACAATCCACCTCCTATGCATGTGTGCTGGAGATATACTATGGATGCAAAATATATCTTTGTGGCTTCCCACATGCCAGGACAATGTCAGTCACAACAAAGACTTTATTGCAGAAATTAAACTATTTACCTCCTACGGTCTTCATTCCTAAGGTGTCTTTATCCATCCAATCAATGGATGAATACATAAATTTATTTGTTGATCCATATGAAATGTGATTAACCACCTCCTATGGATTAGATTCCACCATCTATAAGGGTATGTCATAATGTGTCTCTTTCTAAGAATGTGTGTCAGAAAACCCTTTACTGATTCAAGCAATTCTAGTTCATCCTTGATCCTCTATTTCTGTGATATTTTTATCTACCCAGTCCATGAATAGATAGTCATCTTTTCTTGATGATTCACTTGGAATGAATTCAGTGATATTTACTGTAGCTAATAACACTTCATCCTTCCTCCCATTCTCAATGAGTGCTTGGCCAATATTTTCTTCCTCGTAGCTTTTCATAAGAAATTGCAAATATGATATTAAATCATGGATTTCCTCCCCATGAGGTTCCTCCAATATAACCAAAACATTTCCTTCCATGCAACATGAAAGGTGTGACACCTTTAGTTTTATTTAAAGTCGAAATATCTGCAACTTTGACTCTTGAAGGGATCTTTGTGTACTCTTCAATAATTCATTGTTGATCTCCAACTTATTAGTGAGCCTTTCTGATTCTTATTCTTCCTTATTGAATGCGCAATGGTACATTTTAGCTACCATGAGGAGATGATCTCTGTCAGATAGTAAGTTCATATAGATATCCTTCATCTTGGACAGGCTTTCTTTTAGTGATATGCATTCCTCTAGAAAGGATTATCCTTCCATCTCTCCTCCAGAAGCTTTTCGACAACATCTTGACACCATGGCATTGATGTCAACAAGGTTGTTCATGGCTTCCATAAGCTTCTCCCTATCCTCCTTTAGCGATACACTCAAATGATTTGGCTCACAAATAATATCCTCCACCAAGGTTTATTCTTCTAATAGCTAACATATAAAACCATTTTTTTGTGGCATGGATCCACAACACAAAATTCACTCTCAACATACAACTCATCCTTTGAATTTTTTTGCAAAATCACTTCCATGATGTGAAGTGGAGGGTACCTCTGAAGGTTGGAATGAAATGTGATATTTACAAAAATTAGAAAGCACTACGTGCCTTGGCATTTCATATTCATCATGCTGCAAGGGAGTACAAAAATATGAACTGTGTTCATCCCTTTGCATCATATTTTTCTCCTTCAAATTTTCTAGGTCACACCCAGCTGGTGGGGGATTATCTTCCACTTCATTAGGAAGTTCAGATGATGGTTTCAGATCTGATATATGTTCTTCTTTTTTATCTGATCCAAAATATACCTTATCATCATTAAAAACATCATCCTCCTCCCTTGCATTGATTTTGTGTTCTCCAACAAAGAAACTAGGAGTGAATTCATCTCCCTCACAATTGTCATTCATTTTGCAGTCCTCATATGCAAGTAGAGTCTTTTCATCCTCCCATGGATCATGTAGTTGTAAGTAATCATGGCTGCTACAAAAATAAGGACCCTTATCATACATGTTCTTCATATTAACCTATTCATGTAAGGATACTATGGTGGCCTTTTCCTCCACCAAATTTTCCGGTACACACCCAAGCGGTGTGGCCTTGTCTTATTCATCCTTATGTGGCTTTAGAGGTGACTATAACTCTGATTTGTAATCTTCTTTTGGATATGATATAAAATATGCCTCTCCACCCATACATGAGCCCACATCTTGAGAAATAATATGGATATCACCCACCAAGAATCTTGAAGTTCATTCCTCTTCAACTTATCTTATGCAACCACCTTGTGGTGATTCACACTTCACCTCATGGATATTTGTCTCCATTTCATTTCTCTTATTCTTCATGGAAATTTAGGCTTCTTCATGTTGATGGTAACTAGAAGTTTTGTTTGAAACAAAAAAACCAACATTCTCTTACTACTTGTACAAGCAGATGGCTTTGATGAATCTTCCTTTTTTGTTCCTCTTTTGGCTCAAGGTGGAAACCATTTATTCCCCGCTTCCTTTCACACTTCATCAACCATGTGTGCAATCCTTTTCATGTTTTTCCCAAAGTAGTGATCTATGAATAAAGTTTTTTAACTTGAGAGTGTATTAATATTGAAAATATAATACCTCCCTTATCTCTTCTTTCAAAGCATAGTATTCCATGGAATACTAGAAGGATTCCTTAGAGTTTGTTCCATTGAACATTTGTCCATTGACACTTGTAGATTTATGCCAAAGGGGTTCATTATAAGCTGGGAGCCAGGAACCATCAACATCATTCCTACTACATCTACCCAAGGTAATGCATGAGGGCTATTCATATCCTTCTTCTTCATACTACTCAAGGTATTCTCCAATCACTAGTAGGAGCCTCATGGCTGCAACTTGACTTAGTGATCTGCAATGTTAGTCAACAGAGAGCCTTCTTTCCACAATATGAGCCAAGGAAAGAGACATGATACCAATTTACTATCCCTGATATGATAACAGATCATAATATTAAATATTGTATAATTTTTAACCAAAATATTACATGAAAATTTGCATTGAATCAGAAAGCTCTTGAGACTAGGCAAATAAGGGAAAATGACTGATACTTTTGCAAATAGGGCAGCGGATGTTCGGAGAAATAAAGGAAAATTTAGGAATGATAAATTATATTCCATAACATACGTAAATAAAAGACCATTTAGGCTTCTGAATCAGCTCCGCTGAAACCTACTCCAATGCTTCTGGGTCACGCAACCATGCAAATAGGAATATCTTTTCAAATCAAATCAAACAGGGAATTTGGTAAGGTTTATACATTTGGAAACACTAGTAATATGATTCAAATAAATTTTCAAACATCCAAGAACATTTCTGAAAGGATTTGGTGCTTTTAGGAAATATTTGGGGAAAAGTGGCAGTTTTGGCTCGGGGAGACCCTACGTAAAGAGGGCTACCAAAAAAAGGTACGGACTCAACTAAATCTCTATTTGAGGGTTGAAATGGATATTGGGGTCATTTTAAAACATAAAAAATCTTACAAAATTACATTTGGATGTATATATCTCTGAGAATCAATAAAACTGTAAGACTAGTTCAATTTGCCTAGTCATCTAACAAGGGTGTACATTAATTCATGAATTTCGTATGAGAATGAAATAAGAGATTCTAATTAAGTTTTGAAGATGTAAATGTATCATAATTTATCATATCATAACATTTAAAACTCCTTCCATGGTCCTTATTTTACTGCCATTACATTATAGAGTCAAATACCCCATTAGATGGGCACAAAAAACACTTCTCATGAGCATTTAATCATGGAATCTCTATGGGACAGAATATTAATATCACATATATATATATAAGAATGCGTGGGAATAAGCTACATAATTCAAGTTAAAATTTATGGTATCCTCATTGTATCAAGTCACCTACAAAAATATAGAAGAGGAAGAGAGAGAAGAAGGGGAATGAGAACCTTGGGGCGCATCTCCCAAGAACTTGAGGAAAAAAAATTAGAAATAAATACTTAGCTTCATCAAAATCAATATAATAAACATCTAAACTGATAAACGGCGTTCCAATTGTCTTTAAATAAACTTGGGTGACTTGTTGAGCAAGTTACCACTTGCTAAACCCTAACCCTAGCCACAGATTTGCCCTCATTGAGAAATTGGCATGCATGATACAAGAAAGATGTTTTCCTATAATCCACCTTCATTAAATTTGGAAACTGTGCCTTCGTTGGCCCATATTTATTGTGTTTCCCTATGACAACTTTTTATGCACTGCCTGATTTTGTCACTGAACTCCAAAATGGAAACTGTGCCCTCCTTTCGGCTAGAGTTGCTACTTTTCCTTATGACAGATCTTTTTGGGATTCCTGCTTTTGTGACTGAGTCTCCAAATGGAAATTTCACCCTCTTTTGGCCCAGAGTTTCCTCTTTTGTGTCTCATAGTGTTTTCTTGGCTTTTGTTAGTCCTATGATAGTTTCTATTTCCTCCTTAGCACGTTGGATTGCCCAAGTGGCCCTCCTACTAATGGTAACTTATTTTACACATAATTAATTGCATAATAATTAAAAATGACAAGTTATCAAACTTAGTATAATCCTCTTACATAATTATTTTAGAAAATTTCCTAAGGGTAATTAAATAATATCTCTTAGAACCCCTAGGTGTTTATTATGGTCAACACTTTTGGTGGTCAAAATTTGGGGACATGAAAACATAGATAGAAGGTGCCATATATTTCTAATGCTAGATGAAGAACATGTTTGTGGTTTTTCTTGGATGAGTTTCCACGTTAGATGTTTCCTATGTGTATGTTTTATGAATGTGCTTATGTCAAACGAATGCACGGTGTGAATGAATGTATGTATATTTGTTTACGAATGAGTCTTTATATGCATATGGCACATCGTTGTTAGTTGGAACTACTAATAAGGAGGTATATTAACTATTATATTCTCTATCAATGGAAAAAACATAGTCATGTATTGAATTTATGCAATACGAGAAGCAATATAACCACTGGCTTCGGTTGAGTAAGATAGTAAGGTGTCAAACAGGAGGGAATCCCTAGACAACTATAGAAACCTAGTTTTAAAAGTTACCCATAAGAGATATATCATGTGAGATTGCATCTACGTTGTAGGTGCTTCCAACTAATCCTTGGGCTTTGTCGAGTCAATATCTTGGGGTTTATTGATGGACAACTAGGGACCGAACCTAGGTCGAAGGGAGAAACACCAATAATTAACATGAAAAGTTGACACAAAAACTTAATATCCAGGACCCCATTTTTATAGGATGGAAATAATAAATTGATCTTCCTTGTTCAGAATCCCACATTTCTTGAGAAATAAAACAAGTGACTTGAATATGGTGAAGAACCCTTCAATGGGTTTGAAACTACTTGGACTCAAGGAGAATAAATCATCCTCCAATTGATGTGCTATTACCTCATATTGTACTCCAAAGAGAGACTTAAGTTTGGTCCATACTTGGTTTGGAGTGGTCAAACCATCAAGATGGAAAAAAAAGATAAGAATAAATAGAGAAACAAAGCAACACATAGGCTTCATCCATTCTATTATGCCACTTAGCTTTCTCAACAATAGCATTTGGCTCATTATATAAAGACAAATAAAGTCTATAGAGTCACTTACTACGCAAAAAAATTCTGATGTTGGCCTTCCATTTATGATAGTTGAAGGGAGTCAAGATCATTGCTGAAGAATATCCATGATTAGTTTTTGTTGCGCTCCTAGGGATGATCTCTACAACCTGCACAAATATAAACTACGAGAGATACTTGTAAGCTCAATTCAAGCTCTTATTTAGAGATGGATAGGAGACTGGATGCATTATGATGTAAAGTAATGATATCTCCTTAACTCTGTAGAACTTAACAACCTCAAAGCTCTGATACCATGTAGAAATTGAGGCTCTAATACCATCTGGAAACACATGCTAAATATCTATCTACAAGATATTTCTCACAAGTATTCACAAAACAAATAGAGAGAGGAATAATGAGATTGAACACAAGATGCGTGAAGACTGGTAATTGACTATTTAATCAATGAATTGATTATTGATTGATTATTAAATTGGTAATACATCATTATAAACGAAAAAAGAGTTGCTAGAAGACAACTCATGCTAGCTCATAAATCAAGCTTATAAATATGATAAAGACCCATAGGTGACTAAATCACTTTCCAAATATGTCAAGGATCTCACGAATTGAATAAATAATGAGTGGGTGATGGAAAGTATTGCTAATCATGGAATCTGGAGAGAAAATCATGGAGGATGAGTTGGTCATGAAAGATGCCAGTTTCTAAGTTTGACTAGCTTTCCTTATCTACTGAAAAGAAGGATAAAGTTGTCTAAAGGAAAAAAAGATAGGAAAGCACAATCTATTATGGGAAGTCAATAAAGTGGGAATAGTCTAACCAAAATCACTATAAAGAAGTTGATGGCGTATAAATGGTGAGTATTGACCAAGTGGTGCAAGTGGAGGTCAACTACCTAGTCTAGAATATAGGAAATTAATTAGAAATGATTAATCATTTTTATCATAATTATGGAGTGGGTTTATAATATTAGAATAGGTTTAAATATCCTTTGAACAAATATCATTGATAAGCTATCCTCTCCAAAAACTAAATTTTTGAAATTTTAATGGATGCATGGAGCAAGGCTTCAACTTATGAAATGTTTTACATAACTAAATATGTTACATTAAGGGAGTTATGAGTTAAAAAAATGGGCCTGAAAAGAAAATTTGTACCATTAAAATTCAATTTATAAGAACCAATAGGATTCAACATGATGATGTCAACCATAAGGGTAAAATTTGTAAAAATTAATGGAGGGTTAAAAAAATTATTTTTTTATCGTATTTTTGACATATCTCCTTATGGGTTCACCCAAATTTTGAGTTTGGGGACTCGTTGGATGCATAATTTAATAATGCATCCAAAACATACCCATAGTGCATACTTATGAGGTACCCACGGCACCCAAAAATGAAAATTTCAATAAAAACGTATTTTATATTAAAATACATTTTTTATTGAAATTTTCATTTTTGGGTGCCATGCGTACCTCATAAGTATGCATTATGGGAATGGGTTGGATGTGGAATCAAATTACACATTCAATAAGTCCTCAAACGTGAAATTTGGGTGAACTGATAAGGAGATATGCCAAAAATACAATAAGAAAAAGTAGTTTTTCTTTTTCCTGTATAAAGTTTAGAACTTTTAGTTTATTATTATAACTCCTATTTCATTATTTCCTTTATGAGGCCAATTTTAGACCTCGAAATTCTCCTAATATATGGTCATCTTTCATAAGAAAGTAAAGCTATTGGTAAGTGAAAACACTACCTAGAACAAAGTATAGTTATTGGTAATCTTTTAAGCAGAGTTAATAATGGTGGGTGAAATAAAAAACGTGGGAAATTTTTTAAATGTGTAAATTTCATAAAATTAAAAAATACAGTCAGTGCATTGACAACTATCTATCAAAAGTCGTCAAAAGTCAAATTCTATTATCATATGTAAGTTTTTATTGCATTTGGTCATGAAGCCTCGCCCAAGATTTAGTTGCACCCAGATCCATCATGAAGCAATCATGATTGCATGGAAGCGAGCTTAGAGCGCGCTTCAAGATTTATTTTTAACCCCACGTGTCAATGATATATTAGGATTCACACATGGTCATAAGTAGAGTGTGCTTAGGGCCCAAACTTGTTGACATAATGGGCACTCAATATGCCCTTTCCCACACATGAATTTTAACTTGGTGCAAAGTGCACAATGTACAACATAATTATTGATTGTCAAATTGAATTAAAATGTATAAATTAACTAAGAATTGAAATTCATGGATGAGCTTCCAATTCAAATAAAATTCAAATTTTTAAATGACAAAAGATTACTGGGAACAACACAAAATTTACAAATCTCATTATAAAATTCTATGGATCCATTGTTATTCTAGGAATATTTATTGTTAGTTTGTGATGTGCAGTAGTGTTAGTAGTGGAAGCATGCAAATAATTATGAAAGTGTTAAAAACTACACAAGGAAAGATACACACACAAACTTTGTGTTTGGCATAACATTGGTGAGTAATTTTATAAATATGAAATCATTTTTTCCATATTTATTTGGCAATTGTCATTTATGGTGGTTAATGTTGAGACAATGACAACCAATTTACCACGGAATTAGATATGAACATATTCTAGATGCTATTATTGTTCACTTAGTTGAGACCAAACAACTTAAGTTAGAATATGAATACGGGTGCAATTAATTGGTCAGTTTTATGTAACTGTTAAAAAATGTTTTGTAACCATGTAAGGTCGTAGAGGAAAAAATGAGTCTGAACGAATGTGAGAAAATGGTTGTAAGCTATTGTAATCTCGATCTTTGAATAATAAGAATACAGATAATATTTTCCCTGTGTATGTTTCCTTGTATAAGGCTTTACCATGTAAAATCTTTGTTCTATTTGTGTGATTGACATTGTTTCTTTTATGTGTCTTAATTGATCTTTGTTCAATTTCATGCTTCCACTACCAACAAGGGGTATAAAATACAAGTTATTGGAGATAATATCTCAATTCGAGAATCTCGAGTTTTCTGTTGGAGCTATTGAGTGAACTTACAGACTTCTGGAAAGTAATTTTTTTTGCAAAGTGATAATCCTTGCAACATAGCACCCTGATCTCTTATAGAGGAGTGATGCTTGATGACAAGCTTATGAAATTAAATATTTTGGAGGACCATCACCCCCTAAGAGTGATAGCATATAAAAGGTGGACCCTAAGCTCTTATAGAGGAGCGATGCTCGATGACAAACTTATGAAGTTAAATCTTTTGGAGGACCATAACCCCCTAAGCACATCATGAGGAGTTTATAAGATTAAAGTATACCTTGGAATATATAATATTGTTAAAAGATGGATCCTTTTTTAAGAAGGTTATATATATATATATATATATATATATATAACCTTTTTAAACTAATTTCTTCTTTAAAATTGACTTTTTGAAATATAATATTTAATTCAGTATTTTCAAATGCTTTTGTTTATAAGATTTGATCAAACTATTTGAGACAATGAGAAAGATGTAGAGCGTGAAATTCAAAGTGGAAAAATTGAATGGGAAGATTAAATAGCTATGGAAGCTTAAAAGGAGAGATCTATTTGTGCAACAAGGAGTGTAGAAATTATTTTTGGGAAAATCAAAGAAACATGAGGATATGTCATACAATGAATGGGAAGACATAGATTCAGTATCCCTTAACACTATCAGTTTGTGCTTGGAAGATGAAATCATGTTCAATATTGTTGGAGAAGAAACAACAACTAGTTTATGGAATAAATAGGAAATCCTTTATTTGACAAGATCCTTGACAAACATGATCTTTTTGAAGAGAAAGTTGTACACCCTACGAATGAATAAAGGTACAAAAATATATAATCATGTAAATACTATTAATGATCTGATTTGTCAATTAGCATTTGGATGTATAATTGAAAGATGAAGACAAGGTAGTTACCTTACTATGTGATATGCCTGAATCTTGGGATCATCTACTCCAAATCAAGAGTTAAGAATGGAAACATGAAGTGTTGGTACTGTAATAAATAAGGTCATATAAAGAAGGATTGTTGGAAAAGATAGGCATCCAAAGAAGATTAATCTAAATAAGACTCTAGAAAGGTAGAAAATGCATCACAAATAAGTCCAGGTTTGGTCGATGAGGTATTTTCTATTTCTAATGTTTTAGAATACCATTATGATTGGTTTCAAGATTTTGGTGCCTATTGCAATATACGTCTTCACATAAATTTGTTCTCAACTTACCAGACCATCAATAACGATATATTCTTTATGGGAAACGATATTTATTGTAGAATTATTGGGATTGGTAGTACCAAGGTTAAAATGTATGATAGTACTGTGAGAATGCGTACAAAGGTGAGGCATGTTTTAGAACTTATAACTTAATATCTATGGGAGTTCTATATTGTGCTAATTATAAGTTTGCAATTCAAGGTGGAGTCATGAAGATGTCAAAGGGAATGTTAGTTGTCATGAAGGTGAAAAGAATTGAGAACCTTTATAAGCTTTAAGGAAGTACTAAGGTAAATCATGCAACTGCAATATTTGAATATTCAAGATCTACTCTTCTTGTTTATAGCACCAATGTCTAGGCAATATGAGTGAAAAATGACTTAAGATACTTGCAGATCATAAGTTTCTTCCTAACTTAAAATAATTGAATTTAAATTTATGCAAACATTGTCTATTTGGTAAACAGTCTAGACAAAAATTTAAAACAGGAAAGCATGTAAGTAAATGTGTCCTAGATTACATCCATTCAGATATTTGGGGACTAACCCCTGCTATTTAATTTGGAGGATCATCATGTTTTGTAACATTTATAGATTATTATTGTAGAAAAATATGAATCTATTTAATGAAAAGAAAATGTGATGTGTTTAATGCCTTTAAGAATATTAGAGATTTGGTTGAAAAGAGCACTAATAGGTCAATCAAGTGTTTGAGAACAAATAATGGAGGTGAGTTCACATATAAGGAATTTGAAAACTATTGGGAGGAAGATGGGATTGGAAGACATACAACGACATATTATACTCCTTAGCAAAATGGTGTTGCTAAAAGCATGCATATGACTCTTCTAGAGAAAGAATGTGTATGGTCAATAATGTCAAGTTGCAATAGGAATTGTGGGAAGAAGTGGCTCTTACAACATGCTATCTAGTAAATTGATCACCATCAACTGAAAATTATACTTTAATATTCCATACGAGGTATGGATATGAGACCCCTATGATTACTCAAATATTAAGATTTTTTGTTTTGATGCTTATACTCTTATTCCCAAGTATTAACATTCGAATTTAGATCTTGAATCAAAAGTATATGTCTTTGTTGGATATGGTGATGGAATTAAGGGATCTAGATTATGGGATCCAATCACCCACAAGCTTGTACTTAAAAAAGATGTTGTATTTGATGAATTGTCTCTCATTAAATCATACATGGTAGATGGTGAAATTAAATAGGCAGAATTACCACATATTCAATGAATTTAATTGGAAACTCATTTATCTATAGGTGAGAAGGACCATGAAGATGTTCATGAAGAACCTCCTGCAAAAAATTAGGCTACAAATTTTTTTAAGAAACTGAGGAAGTACCACAACAAACTCTGCGAAGATCCACATGGGTCAGACATTTTCCTAAAAGGTATGAAGATTATGCTTCATATGTTGCATTCATTTCTAATTACGGGGAACCTAGTTGTTATCAGGAAGCAGTGGAGGTATTTGAAAGTGATAAATGGAAATTAACAATGAAGGAAGAAATGGATTCCTTGGAAAAGAAAAAAACATGAGAACTATTACAACTTCCAACACGTTGTTGGTTGCAAGTGGGTCTACAAATTAAAGAAAGGTGTTTATGGTAAAGCTAATAAGTACAAAGAAAGATTGGTTGAAAAAATGTATTCTCATAAGGAAGGTATGGAATTCCATGAAATATTATCACTGGTCATTAAACTTGTTTCTATTCTATTAGTGTTAGCACTTGTTTCTTTATTTGATCTTGAGTTAGAGCAGCTAGATGTTAAAACTGCATTTCTACATGGAGATTTAGTTGAGAATATCTATATGGAACAACCATAAGGTTTTGTTTAGAATTGCAAAAGAAGGTTTGTTTGAAAACTCAAGAATGATTGTATGGCCTAAAGAAAACTCCTAGGAAATTGTATAAGTTTGATTCCTTCACAGTGAGCCAAAATTTTACTAAAAGTGAGTATGATCATTGTGTTTACTTTAAAAAGTTGGAAAATGGCATATTCATTATTTTGGTTTTGTATGTTGACGATATGCTTATAACAAGCAAAAGTATGATTGAAATTTGTAGGTTAAAGGCTCAATTGGGTAGGACATTTGATATGAAGGATCTAGGAGCAACAAAACAAGTCTTAGGCATGTAGATACATAGAGACATAAATATGGTAAGTTGTGGTTATGAAAAAAGAAGTATTTGGAGAAAATACTTTAGAGACTTGGTTTGAATCATGTGAAACCAAGACATATCCCCTTTCCTTCCAATTTTAATCTTTCTTTAGGTTTGTGTCCTAGTAATGATGAAGAAAATAAGTTTATGTCTCATGTACCATATGCTAATGATGTAGGTAGTTTGATGTACTTGATGGTTTATACCATACTATGCATTTCACATGCAGTTGGTGTTGTCAGTAGATACATGGAAAATTGAGGTAAAGAGCATTGGGTAGCAACGAAATGGGTGCTTTGGTATCTTAGAGGCACACTTACTTATTGAATCACCTTTAATGATTCTAGTGACGTAATATGTGGTTTTGTCATTTCATATTTTGCAGATGACTTGGATAGAATAATATCCACTTTAGGATGTCTTTACTCTTATAGGCGGTATTATTAATTGGATTTCAAATATTCAAAACATTGTTTCTTTATCCACTATAGAGTCAATGTGTGTGTGCGCGTGTGTGTGTGTGTGTACTTTGCATGCTTGCAAAGAGGCAATATAGTTGAAAGGTTTGCTAGGTGAGTTTGAAATTATACAAAATAATGTATACATGTTTTGTGATAGTCAAAGTGATATTCACTTGGCTAAAAATACATCTTATCATAGTAATACAATGCATATTCCTGTTAAATACCATTTTTTAAGACACGTTATTGATGAAGGTGGAGTGGTTCTTGAAAAGGTCCACTCTCAAAAGAACTATGCATATATGCCCACGAAACCAAGCACACTAGAGAAGCTACAATGGTGCTTGTTTTCTCTTGGCTTGCATGAAAGATGATGAATAAACAATAGGCAAGGTATCAAGTAATTTATTGTTGTCAAGGTGGAGATTGTTGAAATGGTAACAAGCAATTTCCCACAAAATTGGATATGGGCATCTTCTAGATCCCTATTATTTTTCCTTCAGTTGAGACCAAACAACTTAAGTTAGAATATGGATAGGGGTGCAATTAATTGTTAAGTTGTATGTAACTGTATAAGAAATGCTATATATCCATTTAATCTCATAGAGGAAAAAATAAATTGTCACGTCCCCACCCCTCATATTGACGATGGAGAGGACATGACCAGCACACTGCTATTGTGAAACTAGGAAATCTAGCCCCATGATCATAAACATTAAAATAAAATGCATTAGTATAAAAACATACACATATGCATAATGAAATCTATAGCAGAAGCAAACACATTTACTTCATTCATGCATTCATCGTGTTCATTTTAATTTATAAACAATTCATTGAAGAGACTTATTTGGAAAAGGAGTTGGCCCACAACTAGCTACGTCGCTGCAACGTTCCACCTGACCATCGGCCAATGTGCTCATCAATATCTCAGCATCACTGCCACCCTTGAGCTGGGCATGATTCCACAAGGCACTAGGGAAATAATAAGCTCACACATAGCCCAAAACCAAAACATCCACAATCAAGCCAACACACCGTTGGGTTTCACAGACTGTCCAACCAAGCCAATAAGAAATTGGGTTTTACAAGCTACTAAGGAAACTAACCAGAAACACATGGGTTCCTTGGACTTATCCAGCGAATCCACACTCACGTCAAACACACAGTCAACCCATTTAATTAAACACAGTCATACACAACTGTTGGATATGAACAAAATGATCTTGGGAACCAAAACATAAATGACAATTAGGGAAAATAACCTAGCATGAGGAAATACGTTTTCAGGAAACATTCTTCGGCTTCACAGAGGTAAAAAAAATCTCATTAAACCCTCAGATTGCAGATCTATTCCCCCATTTGTTAGGCATTACCAAAAATGAGATTTGCAATTACAACCGACACAATAAAATCGGGAAAACACCCCTCTGACAGAATTTCGATTTTCCAGAGACGTTTATGGCACTAACATGGCCAAAACGAACTCAACAACACCCAAAATTCATGGGTCTCTTCTCCCACTCACTAGCAACCCAAAAACAAGTTTTCGAGCTTAGAGAAAACAAAAAAAATGCAGACAAGCATGGAGGAGAACTCCTAGCTTTCTCACAGGGGAAAAAATGGCCTCCTCAACCCCAAAATCGTGGCCCCTTCCTTCTCATTCGCCCTAGCAACACCCAAAACACAGTCTAAGTGTGGGGAAGGGAAGAAACCAGAAGCCAAACTGTGGAGGAGAGAGCTCAGTCTCTTCCTGTTGCATGAGGGAGCCAAACCTCCATGAGGATGGGTGAGAAATGAAAGTCATGGGTGCATAATGGCTTGGGCATGCCTTCCCAATCTTTTACTTTCCCTAGAAGTCAAAAACACACTTTCCAAAAATGGGCGACCTCCCAAATTCGAATTTGACCTCCATGCCTTTCCCATCCCAAGGAGATAACTTCTTCAACCACTTTTAGATGACTGGGCACAAAAAGACAAAAGGGGTAGTTGACAACTTTATGGGTTTTACCTTAGACATTTGGATTTTCTCCATTGGCTCAAGGTTGAATAATTCCCCCTCCCTATTCCTTGTGAAATCATGCCGCCATCTCTTTAACATTGGGGTGCGTAGCTAGTCATGGTATTTTTATTAATTTGCATTTTACATGATGTCTCAAAACACATTGTGCCTGGCTAGCACATAAACCATCGTCATCGATTTCAATTGCCGAAACATCAAACACTAAACCCATAGTGGGGCCTTTTCCTTGAGCTTCACACTATGATTTAATACAATACTTACATCATATGCAATTTAATACCATGGGGTCAAAACCGAAGTGTTACATAAATTTGATTAAATGTGAGGAAATGGTTGTAAGTTGTAATATTCATATTTGAATGATAAGAATACCGATATTATTTTCTGTGTGGATGTTTTCCTATAGAGAGTTTTATTACATAAAATATATATGTTCAATATATGTGATTACCATTGTTTCTTTTATGTGCCTTAATTGATATATGTTCGATTTCATGCGTCCGCAACTAACAGCTAATCATGTATATACTCATAAACATGTTTTGGTTTTATATATTATTAATCTTTTTTCATATTTAATTTGTAATTGATGACATTCTATATCTTAAAACACCATTTGTATTTGCATCAATATTATTTTCACCAATATTAAACTCTATTGTTTTGTATTTGCATCAAATCTTGATTCCGTTATTTCTCATCTATGGATCCAAATTTCATTTATTTTGGACATACTTATTAAGAGAAGTGCTTACAAGCTCGTATTCTTCAAACGCATTAGATCGATGCATTACTTTTATTATTTTTTATGTAAATGATGTTAATATATGTAGAGATTGAATTACTATTCAACACGAACAACCAGAGAGTGGTGAAAATTTCCAAGACAAAATACATTTTGGAATTTAATTTAACAAGAAGTATGGTTGAAACATCCACATTATTGTGACATATTATATCGTTTTCATTATAGAATGTTGTAATGCTCTATTTTGACTCCTTTTGTATGTATTGGCTTGTAATGTGAATATTGTGCATATGCGATGTATCGTTCATAGCGTGGAGCTCAAGGCCAAGGACCCGCTATTGAATGTCCAAGTTATATAGGTAGTATTGTGTATTTTACACCCATGTTCTAGTAAGCCATGTGCAATGTAACTAAATGTAAATGTTTGTAATATTAAATAAAATGTCTAAGGCTCGTTGTGGAGGAAACGACAAAATAGTGGGTTGAATGTTATCCACTAGGGAGAGGTGAGGGGGCATGGTAGAGTCAATCCTTTAACTACCATGTGTCGCTATAAGGACCAAAGAGGGAAACCTTTTCCCTCTTAAATATGTTGTAAGAAACTAGTTGGGGAAGTGTAGCTTGCATTTTAATGAGTATGGAGATGAGTTCAGCAATGGTATGACCATGTATGGTCTGAATCGATGGAGGCCAACGGTTAGGGGTGTTGTGGAATTTTATTCCAGGGACAAAGGAACAAGCATGGGGAGGGATGGTTCAATGGGTAGGGGATATTTCATTATCTATCCACGGATCTAGGCGAACAGAGTGGGAAGAGTGGCAACGTAGCCGAGAATAAAGGGGGGACACTGAGATGAATTGTGTAGAGAAAGAGAGTGAAGCATGTTTCACCTTGAATCCATGAGAAATCTTAAGGACAAATTGACCATGTACATTACCTACCTAGCAACAATTATTGTGGAGTTGATATCTTGAGTGGAAGCTCAATGGTGAGAGCATTGAACTTGTTTGAATTGTCCAAATAAGTGAAGGAATGAATCTCTAGCGGTTAACCAATGAGGACCATTCATACCTACCGAGGACAACACTAAGGGAAGGGACGCACAAGGGAATGTGTAGTAGATAATGGGACCTTACTCGAGATGTGAGTGCAAGTGATGACGGTGTTCAAGCTAGCTAAATCCTACTAAGATTCCTACCGCTCTATGATAGATCCTATTGGCTTAGTTTCCTCCTTTCTAGTCTCCCTGTCTAGTTGATAAACCAAGTTGTATGCTAGCTTAACTTGAGTGCTCACTTATTCTATTGTGAGGAATCCTGACTGATTCCTTAGTGGATAACTCAACCCATCTTGAGGGTGGTCTCTCAGTTAAAATACTATAGGCTAGATAGACACCTACGGTTGGGTAGAAAGCTGACCTTACATACCCAATTTCTTGGGAAATTTGCCATTGAAAATATAAGTGTTTTGTTGTTTATAAATGTTCAAAATGGTTATGTGTTGAATGATTATTGATCATGTGGAATGGAATGAACTATTATCTTCAATTAATCCATAGATTGTTTGTCCATAGAATGTAAATGAGTTAATGTTGTGTATAATTTTTTATGGTCATCCTTGTTATGTATGGACTAAATGGAGTAGGAATTGCATTGATAATTCAATTCTAGTTCATGTTGTTACTGTTAGATGTCATATGCCAAAACCCTGCAACATGAAGATGGTAAGTTAACCATGGTCGTATGCTTAAATGGGCCAAGTAATTAACCTCCAAATCAAACTAATTCTGCATAGTTTCCATGGTCAAAATCGTATGCCGAAGTCATGGAAAAAGGATGAAAAATTGGCTAAGTGTTCCACGGAATTAATCGTGATCATTCATTACAGTGCTAATGAGTTGGTTTTGACTTCCAACTTCTGACATGCTAACGTAGAGAATTAGAAGTCAAGAGGGTAACTTGTTATTCATGTTTGTTGGTTTTAACTTTTGATGTGCCAATGTTGGGAGCGTAAATTGTTACACTTGTATGTAGGTTCCATCTTCTAACATGCCAACACCGGGAATCGAAATCTAAGAGAATAATTTGTTATGCTCATTTGGTTGTTCCAATTTCCAACTTCCAACATGACAACATCAAGAATTGGAGATTGGGAGCATAAATTTCTACGCTCATTTGTTGGTTCCAAATTCTGACTTCCAATGTGTCGACATCAAAAATCGAAAGTTAGGAGTGTAAATATTTATGCTCATTTGGTTGTTCTGAATTCTCACTTCTGACGTGCCAACGTCAAGAATCAAAATTCAGGAGCATACATTGTTATGCTCGTTTGGTTGTTCCAACTTCCAACTACCGAAATGGCAATGTCGAAAATTGAAATTTAGGAGAATAAATTCCTACACTTGTTGGCTGGTTCTAACTTCCAACTTCTAATGTGTTGATGCCAAGAATCAGAAATCGGGATCGTATATGGTAATGTTTTTTTTTGGTGTCGATTCTTGACTTTCAAAGTGTCAATTGTGGAAATTGAATGTTGGGATGGTGATTTTCTTTTGTGGTGCTGCTAACTCTTGGTTGCATAAGTTAGGAGTACGTATTACTGGTTTTGTTGTCCCTTGTTGATTTTCGACTCCCAATTGTACAGATGAGGAAAAATAGGGATTAGAGAATGTGAACATCAGAGTAGTATATAAACATTGAGACTGATTAAAGGGTTAATTAAGGACCCAATAAAATGAGATTAAGGTGTTAACCTACCCTTCACACATATTTAGGAATTATGGAATCAGATTGGTATTGATTGGGAAAAATTTGGAAGCTCGGTCTTATATAATGGTTACTCTGGTGATCAATGGATAAAAGGAAAGTGTATCATAGTGGTACAAGCGAAAGAAAAATTTAGGTTGAATCGCTTGGAGAGTCTCATGTTGACACAAAAGAAACCCAAGGTGGCTGGGGACATTACACATGCCTTTTTATCTATTCCATGTGTTGTTAACAAATGGAATCATATATGCTAAGAAAATACACAATGCAATTTGTAAGGGATAGTGTACAACCTAGAAAAACATTATGTTTGGTTTTGCATAATGTATCCCATGTAAATTTTATATACATACTATCATAATTGTATTGTGTGGGAGAATCTATAGTAAGAAAATACATTGTTGATGTTATAGATATTATCCTTTAAAATATGAAAAACGAGTGTATTGGTATTCCATCTGGTAGTAGGTTGAAAAACATTATGAGTGATTTTCATACTTTAACTTTGGTCCCCACAATATGCTATGCAATTGGTGGAACACATATTAAGCCTTCATATCGTCCAATAGAATTGTATCATACTACTATGAACTATGCAAATAGACATTGTTTTTATAGCATTTTGCTGCAAGGAATATGTGACACACAAAAAATATTTGTGGATGTGGGTGTCAATGATCTAGATGGTATTCATTATGTGGATCATTGGAATTGTTCTACAATAAAAAGAAGTATGCAAAACATAGAAGTGTTAACAACTCCAACATTTCATGTTAATGCGACTATGCTTATTTACTTTCCAAGTTGTTTTGGGCTCCCATGGATTTCTCGTTGGTTTTCATTCCAATGCTTGCGTCTCAACAAACCTTCAATCATTTCATCCATGCATACTTCCTACTAACAGGTGAGAAAAAATACAGAACTCGTCTCTATGTTTTTATTTTGTATAAAACCAGGGTTTACAGTGTTTACTGATAATACAATGATGTGGGTGTAGGAAGAGGAGGGATAATGGAAACCCTGGAGGATCCAACCTATGGCCCTCTCTACAGCTCGCCAAAGGTAACTATACGATTTATAAAACTTGTTTCAGTTTTTCCTTTTGGTTATTTAAATGGTTCTGACTGTAACTTGAAATGTTTGTAGGTGGAGGGAAATGGAGAGGGAGGAAATAGGGTAACCTCTTCTCAGGCCTTCATTTTTCAATGTCTCGGGTAACATAAATCATCCCTATCTCTGTGCTTCTTCTTTCAAAAAGTGGTTTAAAGAAAACTGTGAATTTAAGTACTTATTTTGTATGCGTTGATGCAGATACTTTAACCTAAGCATGTAGGAGCTGAGAGTAGAGGACTCCCACTATGCATAGGATAAGTTTATTTCCTTTTAACCCTAGAGAGATTACCCTCTGTTTTACGGAAGGATTTACGTCCTTGTATTCACACAATGTTTTGTTTTAAAAGCATGTTTTAAGGAATGACCCTTAGGTTCTTAACTGGGAAATGTATATGTGTTTATTATCTGGTTCACACGATGCCATCCTTGATGGTCTTACGACCATGCTATATTTTGTTGAGAAAGTTTTAAGTTGAAAACCTTAACTCTATAAATATTAATGATATTATTATTATTATTTCGATGAACCTATGAGAGGTTTTTAATATAGTTTATATAGCTCTGTTATCTCTACTGTGCATTTTGTTTGGATTTGTTTATAATGGAATCCATTAAAAATGTACTTACTACCATAATTCTTTAACTGAATACGACCCAAGGGGTCTTTACGTTTTCTATGTAGTAGTTAGATATGATCAATACTACCCATATTGGGGTTTTGTTTGGTTTATACAACACTAGTTTAGCTTCTGTAGGTGTATGTAATGTTAATATTTGGTTTAGTAATGGAAACAATGACCATGGGCTTACAACCATACTTAGATAATTTTATTTAATGCTTCAGCGACTCATTGAGTCATGCGACTTACGTGGAACAATATTATTTTAATAGAGTGTTTGATGTGCTATAGATTTTGTTCCCTCAAACTAGTCGGGTACTGCTAGTTATTAATTTTTGATTCTATAAAGTAATTGTATATCTTGTTCATAGATATAAACTTGAATCTAATGGATCTCAACTTGATTACTTACGACCTATCATAGAAAGTAAGTAAAATGGTTTGGATTTCTTAACTTGCATCCAAGCTTTGTTTACTTGTAGATATGTTATTTTGCTTGTGGATCCTCGATGCGATTGTTACTAATTACTTGTGGATCCGTAAAGGAATTGTTTATAATTTAATTATGTTTATTCTGTAAGTGATTATCCCTGTAATATATGTACTACAAGTTTGTTTGTAAAAGATCTGTTCTATATATTAATAAAATTCTTTAATTATATAGAATGCGATTGTAGATATGTAATGAACTTGATTATTTATCAAACTATAAAATCGTATAATCTTGATGTTTTAAATAATGGAATATATATTATTCCTCACTCTATTTGAATCATGAGATATTTAGATTTACACTAATAACCATTAGAAGATTCGATTATTCTACATACTAATGGTTTTAACTTACAGACTAGGAAATTGAATAAAAGGAAAATAGTATAGAGATACATTAAAACTAAATATATCGCATATGAAATAAATAGATATAAACCGATAAAATATCTATTAAGTACATAATTCAATTTCCAGTATGTAAACCATTAAGAGAAATCCCTAACTTGGGTATGGGTGTCGGCTCTAAGAAATTCCCTAAATTCCATTTAACATTTATAAATATAATGAAAACATAAAAAAAAAAAATTAGAACTAATAAACAAGCTAGACTAATCGATGGATACTAGGTGCCACATTAACAATTCCAGATCTAGAATGAAATAACCTACTGTCAATTTAAAACATAGGATAATAACCTGGTACTACAGCTGGGAATGCGCCATCTCTTGCATTATCAGATTCAATCCATGTCTAATGCTAGCATCGTGCTTGCTTATGGACATACTATTATATAATATTTTTCCTAGGACTTGTCATTTATGAGTCTCCTTCTCTTTAGCACTCAACTAGGAGTTGTGACGTGATTTTGGGGGATGATGTATTTTCCTCTTGTGGGTAGCAAACACTCTTCAACAACTATTTCTACTTTAGTCCCCCTTCAGTATGTTTTATTAATAAATAATAATTTATTACAAATGTTTTATTTATTTTTAATCAAAAATAATAATTAAAATATTTTCAACAAAAAATAATAATGAATTATTAATTTCGCGTGCATTACAAAAACCCTCAAATACTAATACTTTATCCATTGCATACAAATTTCAGTGACTCTTACAATATTGATAAATGACATAAAATCTTATCCTAGAAATGAAAAAAATGTTAAATAAAACAACTTAAAAAAATATTATTACAACACCCATTTATTTTATTTGCAAGCAATAATACATAATATAAATGTTTATTAAATACTCAAATCTAATTTGCAAATAGAAAACCATAATTTTTTTTTATGAAATACTGAAAATAGGAAAACATAATAAAATTATTGTAATATTAAATTTTAATTTGAAAAAAAAAAATATTATTGTATGTTCATTTGGTAACACATCATGTGTTGACCTATTCAAGCTTTTACTTGCTACATTTAAGGTGCATATATACACATAACAGGGGTAAATTTTTTATTAAACGTAATAATTAATTTATATATATGTATATATTAATGGACACGAAAATACCTTAAACCCATGGGAAGACATATATTCTAAGAAAATGCATACAAATGGGACAATTAAAAAACCCATAAAAAAGTTGTAAAAAAAAAAGTGGAAGTACACATCAAACCAAAGTGAATATATAAAAGTGAACTAAATAATAAAAAAACAAACAAATAATAAACAAACCAACCAATGAATCAATGTTCCATGAGAAGTGATTGAATGATAAATGAAATGCAAAGAATGGGTTTTGTAAGTCACGAATGAATTTAAAAAAAATGATGCAAAGAGAAATTTGGAAGAATGCAAATGAATATGGTTAAAGAGTCTCTGTTTTGCAAATTTTGAGTGTTTTAATCTTTAACACATTTAATTGTATATTTAATTTTTCTAGAGGAAAATTTTAAAAAATAAGTAAACTATAATAAAACTAATCTAAAATAATTAAAAAAACATTTATTTTTAAATCAACAATGATCATTATAAATAAGGCTGCATATTTAATTTGTTTAGAGAAACCTATTTATATATGAAAATTTTAACGTTTGAAATTTAAAAAATAAGTAAACTATAAAAAAACCAATCTAAAATAATAAAAAAACATTTATTTTTATACCAACAATGATCATTATAAATAAAGCATCACTTTATAAATTTTATGAGAAAAAATAAGTATTAAAAACTAAAACCAGAATAATTTTGTATATCTCTGAGTTGAACTTAATCTATTAAAATATTTCTAGTTTTCTTTTTACTTTGCAAAAAATTTAAGCACTGTAAGTAAAATCTATCTCAATAAAAATTAAAACGATGTAAATTAAATAATAAAATTTTAAATGATTTTACTTCATTAAAAAACAATATCGTTTTAAAAAGTTGAAGCATTATAAGTTAATCTACCTTAATTAAAATTAAAACAATGTAAATTAAATAATAAAATTTTAAATGATTTTAATTCATTAAAAAAACAATATCTTTTTGAATGGCTTTAATTCATTGCGAAATAGTAAGATTTTAAAACCATAAAGTAAAATTAAAGATAGTAAAGTTATTAGTAAGTGAGAGCATTTGAGTGGGCTTCATAGTTAAGAACAAGTGTTATCTCTATAGAAGTTACAGGTCCAAAACCGAGATGGCCTTTGCAAAGTCATAAGTTATACTCCTAATGTAACATATACTCCTAGAAGATTAAGATTCCCACGGTTTAAAAAAAATTTATTAATAAGTGAAACCAATAAACCAAAACAAAGTAAAAACTAAAGAAAATAAAGTTGTTGGTAAGTGAAACCATTGAGCCATAAGTTTTAGGGATAATTTTAGGGGCGAAATTTAGCCTATGGGCTATTTTTAGGTGGTTTTCTCCAAAAAAGGATCACCATTTTGCAATTTTTTGAAAAATATGACCAAACATTTTATAGTTGGTGTTTTAAGAACTGGGAAGGTTCACCAACATTTATACACTTTTAAATAAGTATGGTTCTTTAAAATCATCCCTGGCCATAACGTGGAGGGTTCCGTAAACCATCAATTCCCATCTTCCTCTAGGATATAGTGTAAACACTCTATATAACAATTATTTGGATATGACAGATTATTCACCAAATCCCAAGGACCCTCATATATAGCAAAGGAGTCTGCTGGGGATATGCATAATCTACACAACCTTGTCTTGTTGAATTTTCTCCTTGTGCAAATATCTCTGCTTGCCACACTTTTTGTAATCTTTTTGCACGTTTTATTCTTTCTGCATTTATGTAATGCCTGTTTTCCATATATGGGTTACTGGCCGTGGAGGATTTGCAACCATTCACACTTTCTTGGAGGGCAGTTCATAGCAGAGCAAAAGATGGGCACTAGGCGTGAAGATTCTTTGACCATGCACGGATATAGCAGAGAAACATGAACGGTTTCTTGGAATGCCGAATATCAAAGAAAAGATGGGTACTGCAACCATGCACAGTTTCTTGGAAGGCTGAATAGCAGAGCAACGATGGTTGTGGGAATATCACATGAAAGAAGATTATTTCCCAAGGTTCTGCTCGCTGCTCACCAGTACGTTAATTCTCACCATCACACAGGAGTGATTGCAAATATAAACCAGAGCATACGTTACAGCAGATAATGGCTAGAACATGAACTCATAGAACACAACGATCTGCTCTTCAGAGGATTTCTTTAAATTTCTTTGGATGTGGGAAGCTTTTAGATCCCTATTATTTAGCTATCTTTATCCTGATTGCAGGTTCCCTTTATACAATGGGCAATGCACAAGGAGCAAAGTCAACTGTTGACTCTGTTTCTTGCCCGTTGAACACGAAAGAATCAACAATGGAGATAAGATAAACATGTTGAGATCCAACAACGCACAATGCAGCCGCCGCATCATTTATTACTCTGCTGTATGTAAAATATTTTTTGCCACAAGCTCAGGCCTATTGTTCTGTCTGAATTGAGAACAAACAACTTAAAAGATGTAATTAATTGATAAGTTTTATATAATTGTGTAAAAAATGCTACATATCCATGTAAGTTGGCAAAGGAAAAAATGAATTTAAAAAAATAGTTTTAAGTTGTAATTTTCATCTTTGAATAATAAAAATACCCATACTGTTTTCCTTATGAATGTTTCCCTAAAAAAAAAATTAGTAAGTAAATTATCTATATTCAATTTGTGTGATTGCCATTGTTTCATTTATGTCTTAGTTGACCTATGTTCGATTTCGTTACCAAGAGTTAATCTTTTATATACTCAAAACATGTTTTGGTCTATTTTTTTTTTATTTTTTATTTTTATTTAATTTGTAATTGGTGACATTATGTCTTAAAACACGATGTATTTCTTAAAATAAAATATGGTTGGTTTATAAATCTTGTTTGTTTATAATTCTTTGATCATAAAGGAAATAGGAAATCTCATAATCTAAATGGATCAATATATATTAAACAGTTACTTTTGAATGATAATTTTAATTTTAATGAAAATATTATATATAAAAACATAATTTCAAAATGTTTAAAAATAAATAAAAAGCAAAATGACATATGAAATGAGAATACCTTGAAAAATTGCAATCTAAAATTTATCCTTGTAGCTTTGCTTACTTTCCTCATTTCAAAATTCGAAGTTGTGTAAGCCATCCGAGCCAACTTCCCACCCATTCGCTTGAGGTGTGGGTAGCCATAAATTATATATTAATATTTATAATGTTTTTTTATAAATATGGGTTTAAATAACAACTAAGTGTTGGTCATTCTTTTATATTTTTAAAATTTGTTTCATATAAATTTATAAATTTGTTTTTATACATAGTTTTTAATAATATAAATATGAATAAATATAATTTAATATAATCAATTAAATTAGATGAATGCAAAAGAGTAAATAAGATGGGCGCATAAAAATATGTAAAATGTTTCAATAATTTTATTTTGAATACTCATTTCGCAACACTGCACATAATTTAGCAACACTATATATAAGAAAAAGTGTTTAAATGTAATCAGAATAGTGTGTAAAATTATGTTGTCAAGATTCATTTTATTTTTATCAATATTAAACTTTATTTTTTTGTATTTGCACGAAATTATACTTTCGTTATTTCTCATTTATAGATCCAAAGTTCATTTATCTTGTACAGACTTACTAAGAGAAGTGCTTACAAGCTCTTCTTCAAACACATGAGATTTATCCATTAGTTTCATTATTTCTTTATACAAATGATGTTCATATATGTAGAAATTCAATTAGTATTCAACACACAAACAACCACACAAACAACCACATAGTGGTGGAATTTTCCAGGACAAAACACATTTTAGAATTTAATTCAACAACAAGTATGGCCAAAACATTCACATTATTGTGACATATTATATCGTTGCCACTATATAATGTTGTAATACTCCATTTTGACTCCTTTTGTATGTATTGGCTTGTAATATGAATATTGTGCACATGCGACGTATGGAAAATGGCATGGAACTCGAGGCTAAGACCCCGCTATTGAATGTCCAAGTTATAGAGGCAAGTATTGTGTATTTTGCAGTCATGTTCTAGTAAGCCATGTGTAATGTAACTGAGTATAAATGTTTGTAATATGAAATAAAATGTTTAAGGCTTGCTATGGAGGAAACGACAAAATAATGGGGTTGAATGTTATTCACTGGGGAGATGTGAGGGGGCATGGGAGAGTCAATCCTCTAACTACCATATGTCACCGTGAGAACCCAAGAGGGAATCCTTTCCCCTCTTAAATTTGTTGTAAGAAAATAGTTGGGGAAGTATCGCCTGCAATTTAATGAGTATGGGGATGAGTTCAACAATGGTATGGCTAGTTATGGGCCGAATTGATGGAGGCCAACATTTAGGGGTGTTGTGGAATTTCATTCCAGAGACAAAGAAACAAGCATTGGGAGTGATGGTTCAATGGGTAGGGGGGATTTTTCTCTCTATCCATCGATCCAAGGGAACCGAGTGGGAAGAGTTGCAACGTAGAAGAGAACAAAGGGGGAAATATGAGATGAATTGTGCAGAGAAGGAGAGTAAAGCATGTTTCACCTTGAATCCATGAGAAAGATTAAGGACAAATTGACCATGCATGTTACCTATCTAGCAATGATTATGGTGGAATAGATATATTGAGTGGAATCTCAATGGGGGGAGCGTTGAACTTGTTTGGAATGTGCAATTCAGTGAAGGCATGAATCTCTAGTGGTTCGATAGTGAGGACCATCCATACCTGCACATGACAACATTAAGGGAAGGGGCGCATAAGGGAATGTGTAGTAGAGAAGGGGACCTTACTCGGGTTGTTAGTGTAGGTGATGATGGTTCTCGGGCTAGCTGAATCCTTCTAATATTACTACCACTCTACGATAGATCCTATAGGCTTAGTTTGCACCTTTTTAGTCTCTCTGTTTGGTTGATAAACCCAACCGTATGCTGGATAAACTTGAGTGCACACCTGTGTTGTTGTGAGGGAGCTCGAGTGACTCCTTAGTGGATAACCCAACCCATCTTGAGGGTGGTCTCTCAACTAAAATAATATATTCTAGATAGATACCTACGATTGGGTGGAAAGTTGACCTCACATGGTGAGTTGCTTGGGCATTTTTTTATTGAAAAGATAAGTGTTATGTTGTTTATAAATGTTCAAAATGGTTATGTGTTGAATGATTATTGATCATGTGGAATGGAATGAATTATTAGCTTCAATTAATCCATAGATTACTTGTCATGCATATAAATGTGTTAATGTCATGTATAATTTGTTATGGTCATCCCTATGATGTATGGACTAAATTAAGTAGGAATTGCATTGATAATTCAATTCTAGTTCATGCTATAAATGTTATATGTCATATGCACAAACCCTGCATCAGGAACATAGAAAGTTCACCATGGCGATATGCTTAAATGGGCCAAAAATTAAGCTCTAAATCAAAATAATTTCGTAGAGTTTCCAAGGTCGAAATCATAGTGTCGAAGTCATGGAAAAAGGATGAAAAAATGGCTAAGTTAATCATGATCATTGATTACAGTGCCAATGAGTTGGTTTTGAATTCCAACTTCTGACGTGCTAATGTCGAGAATCAAAATTTGAGAGGGTAAATTTGTATTCTCGTTTGTTGGTTCTAATTTTTGACTTTTGATGTGCCGACGTCAGAAATCGAAAGACAGGAGCGTAAAGTGTTACACTCGTTTGTCGGTTCTGACTTCCGATTTCTGGAATGTCGACATCAAGAATTAGAAGTTGAGAGGAGAATTTGTTGTCCTCATTTGGTTGTTCTGATTTCCAGCTTCCAACATGCTAACATCAAGAATTGTAGGTTGGGAGCGTAAATTGTTACGCTCGTTTGTTGGTTCCAAATTCCGACTTCCAATGTGTCGAAGTTAGGAATGTAAATTGTTTTGCTCATTTGGTTGTTGTGAATTTTGACATGTAGACGATATGAATCTAAATCTAGGAGCATAAATTATTACACTTGTTTGGTTGTTCCTACTTCCAATTTCTGGCATGGTGATGTTGGGAATCAAAAGTCACGAGCATAAATTTCTATGCTTGCTCATTGGTTCTGACTTCCAACTTCCAATGTTTTGATGGTGAGAATAAGAAATCGAGAGCCAAAATGGTTATGTTTTTGTTGTGGTGTCGATTATCGACTTTCAAAGTGCCGATTTTGGAAATCTAAAATTAGGATGGCCATTTTTTTGTGGTGCTGCTAACTCTCGATTGCGGAAGTCATGAGTGTGTATTATTGTTTTTCTTTGCCCTTGTCGATTTCATACTCCCAACTGTACATATGACGAAAAAATAGGGATTGGAAAATTTGTACATTGGAGTAGTTTATAAACATCATGACTTATTAAAGGGTTAATTAAAGACTAGATAAACTGAGATTAAGGTGTTAACCTACCCTTCACACATATTTAGGAATTATGGAATTAGGTTGGGATTGATTGGGAAAAATTTGGAATATCGGTGTTATATAATGGTTACTACGGTGATTAATTGATAAAGGTAAATGTATTAGAGTAGTATAGGTGAAAGAAAATTTCAGGTTTTATCGCTTGGAGAGTCTCTCGTTGCCTCAAAAGACACCCGAGGTGGCCAAGGACATTAAAAATGTCTTTTTCTCTATTCCATGTGTTATTAACAAAATTACAACTATAGGGATCCAGTACAAACTAGAAAAACTTTGTGTTTAGTTTTTCATAGTCTAGCCCATTGAACTTTTGCATACATAGTATCATAATTGCATTGTGTGGGAGAATTTATAGTAAGAAAATAAATTATGGTTGTTATAGATATTATCCTCTAAAATATGAAAAATGAGTATATTGGTATTCCATCTAGTAGTAGGTTGCAAAACATTATGAGTAATTTTCATACTTTAATTTTGGCCCCCAAAATATGCTATGCAATTGGTGGAAAACATATTAAGCTTTCATATCATCCAAGCGAACATCATAATCCTATGAACTATGAAAATAGACATCATTTCTATAGTGTTTTACTGCAAGGAATATGTGACACAAAAAAAAAATCGGGATGTCGGTTTCAATGCTCTCGGTGGTGCTCATGATGTGGATCATTTGAATTGTTCTGCAATAAAAAGAAGTATGCAAACAAGAGAAGTGTTAGCAACTCCAACATTTCAAATCAAGGGAAAAAATATCTATCCTTAATTAATTGGAGATTCTTCCTATCATATATTTCCTTACTTATTGAAGTCATTTAATAACATAAAAATCACCATTACACACTCTTTTTGACAAATACTTGTCTAGAAGTTGTGTGAAAATAAAGAATGCATTTGTTATTTTTAAAGGGAGGTGAATTCTTAGAGATATAGTATAGAATTAGAGAAAGTGCCTAAAATTGTAGTGGCATGTTCATGTTGTTTGATCCATAATTTCTTACAAATGAATCATGAAAATGAGTTGGACAACCAAGTAGATCCACATGCCAATTCCAATACTCAATTCTAAAGTCAAGCCATGGAGAGAGGTGAAGGTCGAGCACAAAGAGATATTATATTTCATGAATGGGAAATGTAATACAATTTTAGTATGGCGTAATGATGTATTTTTATTTAATGATAAACAAAAATTTTGAGTATCCTTGATCTCATGTTATTTTCCTCAGCAAAAAATTTTGCAATCTGTGTTAGAGATTTAGCTCTGGAGGCACTCCGCATGTTTTTGTCTTGTATGCGGAAGTGACCATGCACTAGCTAGGCTACTTTACTTTGTAATGATGTTTTATAAAGTTTAAAGTGACTCTTATGTAAATGGGACATTTTGTAAAGTATTCCCTTGTTTTAATTTTATAAAGTGACTTTATGATAAAGTGTACTTAGTTCATAAAGTACATGTGACTTTATTAAAATTAAATGTAGCCACTTTTGGGGGGGAAGTTTCTGAACCCTTGATCTTGAAAAGGAAATATTTAAACTTGGCATTTGGATTTAGGGATTTGTTATAGCGGATTTCACCACTCTAGGTACTGAATCACACTTTGTATGGCCTTCCCCTGTCCCGCTGCAGACTCATTAGCCCCTATGGACTATTTTTTGTCTTTTGATGTTTCCTTGATCATCCCTAAAAACATATGAAAAATGATATACGCGGATTTTAACCCTATAGTCGCGTACATACACGGGGTCAACCGAAATCCTCCTGGCCTTCCATATGCCTTGAGATCGCATGGATTCGACCTTTCATTATCCCTTTGAAAGCTATATAAGGAACCCCTTGGTACATTGAAAGCATAAGAGAGAATTGAGAGCAACGAAACTATAGTCCATTGTTGCCTGAAATTATGCTTGAGTCTGCATCCCTTTGTCCCTTGGAGCACTTTTGTGTTCTTCCCAAGCTTGCTTTTTGCTTGTGAGCTTGCTATCGAGAGATGGAGGATTGAAGTGGTGGAGGACCAAGTGGGGGATTCAGTTTCTTCGGTTCGCAGACGTGCCGTCAGAGGTTGTATCTTGCAATCTCTGATTTATATTAATAGAAATATCTTTTCCTGTCCAATAATGTGTATTTGAATGAATATTTTATCCATGGGATTATGTCAAATGATTTTACATTATTGATTATATATGCTAGAATAGATCTAACACCATGATATATAGTATGCTTGTATTGTTTACTTGTTGTTGAGGAAGTGTTATAGCAATTCAAGCTGAAGATTGGAAAGCTCAACGGGGATCTACTTCAACCATCCGGAATAAGGTACGAGGTCTGATCCTTTAGTGTTAGACATTTTATTTCTATTGCATATTGGGAAAGATTGATTTCTGGAGTCAAGCTGTTTGTTGTGGTACCCCAATCCATAGGAATTTCTCTCCGTAATAGAATTGGTGACTCCGCTGGGGAGTTCCTAGTCATTTTGCCTTTGGGGGTTTTTATCGGTATAATGGGCTTGATATTATTGACTTGCTCTTTGTTTCTCCTTGTTTCTGGGTTGCATTTTATAGTATGTTTGTCCATTGACACTCCCCTTTATTGGTTTGGCCTTGGCCTGCTTTTTACCACTGCCTTCTCTGTATACGCGGGTTTTTGGACAAAATTCACGTACATATGCAGGTTTTTGGCCAAAAGTCGCGTATATACGCAGCTGTTCTTTAAACAGTCGCATACATCCTCCCTTTTGGTGAGTTTGATGTTATGGGAAGTTGCTGGGTGGGTTGTGAGTGTGGTTGGGTCTTCCTTGGGTCTGATGTTGTCTGTTGGATGCTTCTTTTGTGACCAGAGACCGCTTTTTCATTGATTTTTCTTTGAAAGTAGTTTTAGTCATTTTTCCTTTTTGTTTTTCCATTAGTGCATTACTCTTTTTGTCTTGGTATCTTTCTAGGCTTGTATTTTATACTTGTTGTAGAGACTGAGAGTTATAGATGACTTTTATTGCATTTTTCATTCTTTTATATTGAAAAATACAAAGTAGTTGCACTCTTAGTTGCATCTTAGATATGGATTTGAGGAGGTAATTGCATTGGATTGCTTGGATGAGAGTTATGTTTAGGATTTCATATAGGAAGGATTTCATTGGCATTTAGAAAGGAATTTATATTTATGCATCTCATGTAGTGGCATACCCTATTTTTCATTTGACAAAGATTGCACTTAGCATTGTTTGTTATGGTGTGCATATTTATTTCATTGCTGAGTCATAATGTCATTAGTTTCACAGCCATTTCCATTTGAGTAATTACAGCCAATTAAAATCAACGCTAAATTAAAATGAACTACATTCTTTTCTTTTCTAGGGTGCACCAACAAGCTTAGGTTTTAGGATCTTGGAATAGTTCATTGTAAGTCAATTCTCCAAGATCACTAAACAAAAACATCTAAGTGTCTATCCAGGTGAGTGTGTGAAATCCTTGGTACAACCAGTGTTCTCAGGATCCTCCTCTCAAAAGGGAGTTAAGCACGAGGCAGTGTGAGCGATTATTGATTGGGATGACCCCTAGTCATAACTGAGCAGCACCGGAGATATTTACAGGATTGTATTCGTATCTAAGGGCTCTTTCGAGAGTTTCGAGCTTTGCTACCCTGCCCATACGGTTAATCCCACTTGCGACTGTCCTCCTGAGCATTGAGTATATTGAGGTGAACATAGTCGCCTTACCTAGGATATCGGGGGCGTACTTGTAGAGGTTATTCTGTAGGTGTCCCGGCCAGGTAGAGGTCGGACAGAACAGTCGCTATATGCATTGAAGCTGAGGGCCACTATAATTGGTTACGTACCTCCGCTTGTAGTGTATGGAATTTTTGAGCCTCTCCTGGGTGAGACATACCTGCTGCATTCGAGAGCTCACATATCCTCCCCTTGGTTTGCTTATATTTTGGCTGTAGATTTTCTTAGGAGTGTGCTCTTTGTGCACTAGTTGGCCTGTGGGATCATGGTTACTTGAGTATATTTATGCTCTCTTGAGTTCAGGTCCTTTTATTTTCGGCATGCCTGGTATCCTATCACCCATCTTGGTCCTAGTACGGACCCTGGTGTCAGACTTGGGGGCATCACAACCCCTTACCGTGCTCATAGATTTGGGAATGGTTATCTTCCATCCTCTACTCCATTTGTGGAGGATTTTTTCCTTTCGCTCGGTCTTTACACCAGTGGTCACCCTCATGGGGCTGGTAGTGGATGCATGAACATTGGGTCTACACCTTACTTTCCTTTTTATGTCCCATCGTCCATCGCATTGTTTCCTTTGGGTGCGGTTTTCATGATCATTCCTCCCTATATCCTATAGTTTGGATTCTTTATTGACTATTTTGGGTTGTTTTGGACTAATATGGTTGTCATGAAGGGTCCAGCTTTTGTACACTCTCTCCGAGGTTTCTACCCGTTCGTTCTTATCACAGGTATTATGTCTGAACTGGAATATAGGTTAGGATTTCACATCCGCTTGCACTTATGCATTGCCTTATGACCATTCCATCTTAACCTTAGGTATGAACCCATTCCATGGTATCATGGAACCTTCATGCTACTGTTAGAAGTGGTACTATGTGAATGGTAGATCTTTCCTTTACATGGGTGCCCTAGTTAGCTCCATTTTGCATTTGGTACCCATGCTGTGAGTCCCTTTTAGTCCTGCCATGTCCTTCAGCAAGAGCTTCATACTCCTCTTGAACTTTATGCTGGCCTTTTCCCTGGGACTCCCTCATGTCAAGTTGTGAATGCATTATCATGAGATTTTCCTGCCTCATTGAGCTTTATGCCGACTCCCCTGACATTGCGTTTCAGCCATATAGCCCGAGCTTGTCTCATGTCTAGCCATGTAGAGTCATTTTTTATATCCTTCGCAGCTTGATTCCCTTTTTACCGGGAGGGGATTTTCTCCCGAGTGTCAATATCCTACACATGTATCCTTGCATTGAGCATACGTATGTTCCACTGCTTGGAACTAGTTTGTTTGACCTTATGACACTCGTCTCCTCCTAGTTTGTAACTATAAAGCTAGTTTATTCTTTTTTCAAGCTTTTAAAATAACTGAAAAAGTCCAAAAAAATCAAAAAATAAAAAATCCGGACAAGGAACGATGTTATCTTTGGCAGCTGTCGAATCGTGTCGCCTTCAAACAAAGCACTGTATATCACATCCATTGGTTGGGTTATAGTTTGACTTTAGTAGTTGTACTCGTTTATCTGAGTTTATCTCCACCGACTGGTTAAGCTTCCAGTCCCTATGGAGCCTCTGTTGATGCCTCCTGTGTCACAGAGATGTCCCAGTTTGTATATCGAGTCTATGCTGCCTTCATTCAGTAACCATATGCCATTATGCTCTTGTTCGAAGGAAGTTGAAACCTGAGTCATCCATTCCTCATTTATCTTGACTTTGCATGTCGGCCATTCCTGGTACAGTTACTGGTTCATGCACTTTATGATCGAGTCCTTCCACATTATACAACTTTGTTGAGTACCTCGTGTTGGATGATGGGGGATGCCTTAATACCCTCCTTCCAGTGGATTTCATCCCATCGACTTCAGATCATTTATTCTGGGATTGGAGTCTAGAGTCATTTTGAGTGCCTTGAGACTTGCAGTCATCAGTGACAGGTTCTCTCACCATCGAAAGTTTCTTGGGAATACATCAATGTCCCCTGATTGATGGATCCTCTCAAGTGTTCGACCTCAACACATTTATTCACACTTGTTAGTTTGCACTCTAGTACCTTGATTCCCATTTTCATCATCGGTGGGTAATCTCGTGTCTGCTAACAGTATACATTAATGACCGGTAATCAGACGATGGACTACTATGTTTGACCTCGACACCTCTATTCGCATAGTAGGACATGTACTTGTAGCGGTTTGTGTAGAAGACTTTCCAGATTGGTGGCATCTCTTATATGCTACCTCCTTGATCGTGCCAGTGTTCATGATATTTCAGCTCTCGTGACTTGAATCGAGTATATGTCAGACATTTCCAGACACTATGGGGATCTTGATCGGTTATATATCTTCAACCATTTTGGAGATCATGGTCCTGTGTGTATCTTCATTATGGAGATTCTAATCTATGTATATTGTACGTGGCTATGACCACATATGTGACATCATGTATCATGCTTATTCATGGCCATTGTACTCTTATGTATCTGGGACTACTATATGTACTTGCAGTTATATGCAGAATTGTATTATTGTACTATGCTGATTGGGTGACTGGTCTTCCATTTGGGATCCTTCATCACTCCACTTCTGGGATGGACTTATAATGTATTTCAGCCATCGTATAACCCCTCTGACCTCACACATTAAGGGGCATCTGTTATAGCGGATTTCACCACTCTAGGTGAATCACACTTTGTATGGCCTTCCCCTATCCCACTACAGACTCATTAGCCCCTATGGACTACTTTTTGTCTTTGGAGGTTTCCTTGATCATCCCTAAAAGCATATGAAAAATGATATACGCGGATTTTAACCCTATAGTCGCGTACATACGCGGGTTTGACCCCTATAACTGCATACATCGGGATGTGTGAATAATCCAAATCCTTCTGGAGTTTTCCTTGACATGGATTCGACTCATATGAATCCTGGCCTTCCATATTCCTTGAGATCACACGGATTCGACCTTTCATTATCCCTTTGAAAGCTATATAAGGAACCCCTTGGTACATTGAAATCATAAGAGAGAATTGAGAGCAACAAAACTATAGTCCATTATTGCCAGAACTTATGCTTGAATTTGCATCCCTTTGTCCCTTGGAGCACTTTTGTGTTCTTCCCAAGCTTGCCTTTTGCTTGTGAGCTTGCTACCGAGAGATGGAGGATTGAAGTGGTGGAGGCCCAAGTGGGGGATTCAGTTTCTCTGGTTCGCAGACGTGCCATCAGAGGTTGTATCTTGTAATCTCTGATTTATATTAATAGAAATATCTTTTCTTGTCCATTAATGTGTATTTGAATGAATATTTTATCCATGGGATTATGTCAAATGATTTTACATTATTGATTATATATGCTAGAATAGATCTAACACCATGATATATAGTATGCTTGTATTGTTTACTTGTTGTTGAGGAAGTGTTATAGAAATTCAAGCTGAAGATTGGAAAGCTCAACGGGGATCTAATTCAACCGTCCGGAATAAGGTACGAGGTCTGATCCTTTAGTGTTAGACATTTTATTTCTATTACATATTGGGAAAGATTGATTTCTGGAGTCAAGCTGTCTGTTGTGGTACCCCAAGCCATAGGAATTTCTCTCTGTAACAGGATTGGGAAGGTGAAAAGTCACTCTCAATTTATAAGAGAGAGCCTAGGGTAGTGTGCAAGACAAGTTGATGGAAATCATTTCCAAGAGTGAGCATTTGGCCGAGTTATTTGCAGAGAGAAAGGGACTCTGCAAGTTTTCTCAAGTGGGCACGAATCCCATGGAGAATTTTGTTTTTCTCAAGAGGGAACGAATCCGAAGGAGATGGGAAGTTTTCAAGGAATTTAGTTTCTGCTGAGTTGTACTATTCTGTATAGTTCGTATGGTACACCAGAGGCACATTTTTTGAGGAAAATTTTTTGGGCACGATTTTCGAGGAGAAGTGAAAAATAAATAAAAAAATTCAAGCACATAAATCTGTATAGTATGTACTATTCCATACAGTCCGTACATTCTGCTAGTGGCACAAAAATCAAGGTGGGCACAAAAATCGAGGTGGGCATGAAATTCGAGGTGGGAACAGAAATTGAGAAATATGGTACAATCATTAATGCTGAAATAAATGTTGCTATAAATAATTTTTCTACCTGATAAACATTGCAATAAAATTCTCTTGGACTAGTTTTCCCTGTGGTGGGGTTTTTCCAGGGTCACATTGACCAAAAATCTATTGTTTTATGGGTTTATCAGTCTATTGTTTTTTATGTGTATTTCCGCTGCTACAGACTTAGTTTTTCAGTGTTTCAGCTTCATGGTCGTTGGGTTTTATGCATGAGAAGTATTTTTACTTAATGACAGTTAAAGTATGAAATCTAGGTTTAACTAAGTGTTTGGCAAAAGTATGATTTTTTTGTCAATATTTCTACAATATTACGTGCGCAGGTAATGCTAGTTCATAAGCCACTGGTCCTTTCTTGGCCAGAATTTCAAAAGGTCCACAAAACCTAGGTGCTAACTTACCACACCTACCCAAGCTCAACGAGCTCTGTTTTGCTTTCTCTTTCAAGTAGACATGCTCACCTACTTGATAGTCTTTGTCTTTTCTTTTCTTATCCGCATAATTTTTCTCACGGTCTTGTGCCTCTTTAAGGTTTCACTGGACCTTGGTAACTAACTGTTCCAAGTCCAATAATAGGTCAGGACCTAACATGAGCTGATACACCGGATTGTCCCAAGTAACGGGGGTCCTACACTTCTGTTCGTAGAGTACCTCGAAAGGACTCATCTTAGCGAAAGCCTGATACCCGTTGTTATTTGCAAACTCTGCAAGGTGTAGATAATCCTCCTAGTTGGTGGGGTTGTTCATGACATACATTTGAAGCATGTCTTCAACAATTTGGTTTACTCTTTCAGTGTGCCCGTCCGTCTATGGGTGATAAGCAGTGCTAAAGTTCAGCCGCATCTCTAATCCAGAGAATAAATTTCTCTAAAATTTTCTTGTAAACTTAACATCTCGATTTGAGATAATTACCTTGTGTATTCCATGCAATCTAAATATCTCTTTTAGGAAGATATCGGCAATGTTCACGGCCTTGTAGGTTGATTTTACGGGGATGAAGTGTGCCTTTGATAGCTTCTTAATGACTACGAAGATGGATTAATTATTCTTCTTGTTTTTCAGTAATCCAGTAATAAAATCCATACTGATAACCTCCCATTTCCATTCCGGAATGGGCAATGGCTGGAGAAATCCTGAAGGATGTCGGTGCTCAGTTTTAACTAGATGGAATTCCTGACATTTCGCAATAAAATTGCTATGCCAGACTTTAACTTAGGCTAGAAAAAGTGTCTCTTGATGGCAGCTATCATCTTTTGGAATCCAGGGTGCCCCGAGTAGGGTGCTCTACGAAATTCTATGAGGATGTTGGACCGAATGTCCCCTCCATTTGGAACATACAATTTATCCTTGGACCATAGTAGTCCGGATTCATCCACCTTGTATTCCTTATGTTGTTGAAACAACCGGTCCTCTTGGACCTTCTTGAGGATTTCCACATAGAACGGGTCAACCTTGTTGGCCATTCTAATCTTCTCAAACAAATCTGCATGAGTTTGACTCATGGTCACCTCATATATTATATGACTTCATTGACTTGTTGGGGCCTGGAAAATTGTAGGCAACAACAGTAGGGATTATCCCCAATAAACGTTCCCAACTAGCTCGTTATTGTTTGGTATGGGGAATCCGTCCGGTTTACGGTCTGGCTACTGTAGATCAAGTAACGGTTAAAGTGTTTTACTGGTTATGGCTTGGTCAACTATAGGTTTATTTTTATTTTTATTTTTTTATCTTTATGTATGATGTGCAGGTGCCTAACTAAATGCAGGCGATAGAGATAACGAGGAGGGTCACAACATGTTGTACAGGTTCTTACCTCTCTTGCTCCTAAATCACAAATAAAGCAAAACTAACTAAGACTAATTAATCTATCCCTAGGGAGCAATACTGTAATTAATGGTGAGTAATATATTGTATAACATGCATTAGGAAATTTACAGATAGCTGTTAACATTTCAGAACACATGAATATCGACAAAAATATGAATAAAGAGATAGCTCATTCTTAATTTAAAACATTCATTACTCAACTATGATTGTGGAAATTTCACAGAAATAAACAAGAGCACATTCACAACATGAAGGAATTCATAAGTTAGAACGATCTCATAGTTCATGGAAACAAGCTGAAACTGAAACAATTCATATCCAACCAGCCCATGGCAAACATTTGAAACTCCACAGTGCTTTCTCCAGCCAAAAGGTATAACTCTTTATTATAAGATGAATTAGTTCTCCTTACAACAATATTGCCCAAAGATGGTCTTAAAAAAGGTCCTTCTATAAGTAAAACTTGCCTATATTTATACAAAAAGCAAAACTCTTGGGATGCCCCTTGCTGCCTTTTAGGCTTCCAACCTTTCTTTTACAAAAAATTGTCTTGTGGCTTGTGCACAAAAATAAATATAATATATTACATTATTTATCAATATTTCAAAATGTCCCACTAGGAGGGCCCAGATTGCTCGTTCATGAACCTTTTCCACACATTAGCATCTGTTGCTATGCCTTCAAAACTAGAAGGCTCAAGGAATCAAATGCTAATATCATGCTTGGCAGCTTGCATCTTTACACCTTCTATTCTATCCAGAATTAGACGCATCTGGTACTCCAATAAGTGTATGCTGACATCTGCATGTGATACTTCATTTTTTAATACCCTTTAATCCAAATCCTTGGCTTGTTGGATTGCTTGTTCATCCTCACTGTATCTGTCCTATAAATGTTTTAAAAATAGTTCATGTTAAGGAAGCACCTCCAATCTTTTCACAGCAGAAGTATGAAATCAGTTATAGGTGAGGAGTACTAACCTGCAAAATTTAACACAAGCAGTCTTTGTCTTCTTCACTGTCTTTTTAAACTCCTCTGTAGTATTACTAGCGAATTCAATTAACTCGTATTCTTGCTTCAATGTCTGTTAATCTTTGATGGATGGGCATACAGGAGATTCTTTATTTGTTTCTACCCAAACCATTCTCCCCCTTTAGAATTTGCAATATATCTTGAGTCCTATCCAGAAAATATGAAGTGGTACTTACAATTTCTTCCAACCTAGTGTCTATCTGCTGGACTTTACATATTTCCTCTTCTATCTGTAGTTGTAGCTGATGGATCTTTTTCCTCTGCGTCATAGCATGCTTCTTTAGGGGTCGGACGTCAGCTTTCTATTCCATGGCACTCTTTAGTGATGATGTCAATGAATTCTTCTGCTATTCTAAAGCTGCTATCTCTGTCTGATATTGCTTCTCCTTTTCTTCCACGGTATCTTTCTCTATTCCCAGCTCGGTAACTCTACTTTCCAACCTACTCTTTTCTTCATTCAATTTTCCAAATGATAGCTGAAGATTATCTTTCTTAGCCTTTAAAATATGATACTCTAGTTGTCACTTTTGTAACTTTGCCAAGGTAGCTTGAGAATTCTTCTCTGTATTTTCTGCAGATATTGCTAAGGCATCCTTATCTGCTTGCAGAGTCTAGCATTCTGTCCTCAAAACCTTGACTTCACCTATCATGTCTTCATATTTTCCTTTTAGATTCTGACTTTCATCCCTTTCTTTCTTCAAGGTTTCCTTCATCTGAGCTACTCTCTTCCGTGACTTCTCCAGATCAGTCATTATCTTGTCCATGTTGTCTTCATTTGCTAGGGTTAAAGCTACCCCATCCCTTGCCATTAACCGTGGATCCTTATGAGTACCATGTACTACTATATTGTCCTTCACCATCCTCCCTGGTTTCCCTCAAGTATCTACCTTTTTCTCGGTTCTCTTAACAATTCTCTTCTTTTCTTTGTCATAGAATATAGTATTAAAATCAGGTATTTCCTCCCCTTCAGTAGGCATGAAAGGAATCAAATAAAATTCAAAAGTTGAACCTTCTCCTAACACACTGCTAGAAGGAACAACAAGCTCCAATGGATCAAGATCGGATTGTCCTTGTCTTTGGCCTATAGAATCTTGTCCTTCTTGTACATCAACTTGCTTTGTGGGCTGCTTTTCCTTTTGGGGTTCTGTTAACTTGAAGCCCTCACTTTTTGCCTATTTCTTCTTTATCTCAACTTCCTCTTTTCTTAGCTTGTTCCTCTTCTAGCTTCTTATATTTTTCTGCAGCCTTGCCCTTTCCACCCATAGTTGCTATCTTTTGTTTGAACCTTTTCCTAAGGGATTTCATGTTATTTGCATTGTGGAAGGTTTCCTCATCCTTATCACAGAAATCAGTGTACTCAAAATGAACTCCTACTTCTTTACAATAATCAACTACCTTATTTTCAGAGTTATTTTTGTGAAAGTTCATTTCTCCAAAGTGAAAATATTCTAATTCTTTAACAAAATTTGCTGCATTCTTTACCCTTGAAAACTTATAACTTCCAATGAAGAAATGTACTGCATGGTACACTGCCTTTTTATGTTCGACCAAAACATTCCTTACTCCATCGATGTATAACTGTCTAACAGCTTCCTTGTGGAGTACATAATCGGTAGCATATTTTGGGAGCAGAGAAGGAGCTCTCGAACCACCATACATCCTCACATACAAACCATCCTCTGTTAGATAATAAATCCCAAATTCTTGTATGACCTTGAATGATTCCTCTAACATGTAATTGCATTATGTCAGGAAAATCAGAGTATATAGGGGCATGATGAAATGCTCACAAATATCCCCATAGTAACTGTAATACTTATGAGCCCAAAACAATTTATAAGCTGTGTATACTGGGGTTCTGTCCTTCTCCCAATTGCATTTTAAGGCAGGGAAAGGCTGAGTGCACAATATGCAATCAATTAGGATGGAACTCATATATAATTCAGATTTCTTTTGGAATACTCCTCCCAATGCTACGTTGATGTAGGCTGATTGGATATTTGACACTATGCTTTCCCAGTTAAAAATAGTTCCTTGTGTAGCAACATGATAAATAATGGGTATCCATCCAAACTTGAAACTTTTCCCATTAGTTCTCCTAAATATTTTGTTCAACATTAAAACGATGAATCTATATGGGGCGCGGAGAGTTGATGTCTCATTATCCCCAGAAGTTCTGGTCCTGAAGTTTTTCCTTGGGATCATCATTTTCTTCACCATTTCTACCAAGTCCATACCTAACTCCTTTAGCCAACCTTTAGTTAGATAAGTATGTGGTGATGGTAGATGATATGCCATGGACACATAAGCGGGGCTATATGCAGCATAGCCTTGTTTATCAATATTTTCTAGAATATACTCGTCACATCTGTCCTGGGCAGAATTCAACCTATCACTTCAGAGCATGTAAAAAGCTCAGGCCTAGTAGCCACTTTCATTAGGGATCACTTCTCAATATTCGTGTATATGTACATGTCTTCAAAACCAACATCATGCACACTTTGGCTTGAAATCATTCTATACACTTCTCCCCACTTGTATTATGGTTCAACCCCAGTAGTCGCTTTCATGTCTTCATTAATGAATTCTACCTTGGCTATCACTTCTACTTCAGGTTCCTCTTCATCCACCTGGGATTTTTTCTTCTGTCTCTTTGGCATATTATTGTAATGTAAATCAACCTGTAATAATCATGCAGCATGTCTTAGTATAACTAACTCTAGCAGTTGATATAGAAATAAACAAGAAAACATACATACTTATTCACCTCTTTGACATGCATGCTGGTAGATTTATGCCAAAAAATACAGTCTTTATGAATGACAGATTTAATGAGAAAAACCCTACAAAATGTTGCCTCCTAAACCTGCCCAAGCTTCACTTGTCTCAAAACCCTAGTCTAGAAATTCTTCTTCATCTCATACAGGTATTTTGATTTGTATCAAACCTATTCCACCGCTGAAAATCAACAAAAGCTCCCAAACTTAAAATTACTCAGTTTCACCGTACTTCTTAAACCAACGCGCAAAATCCTCTTTCAAACAACCCTAGTCGACTGAATGCCCTCTTGAATCCCACGAGAAACTGTGGCTGTAGGGAATACGACTTGCTAACCTCAGGCCGACCATAAAATGATCAAGAAAATGGTGGTGCAGATGGTGGAACGCCTTTCTGCACCATCCCCTAAAACCTTGCACAAGAGACGCAGGCGTACCCATAACGCTTAACAGCAGACATACTCAACCTTCCCACCAAATGAAATCTCAAGCAAAGGGCCAGGCCATTAATGGAGTAAAATATTCACAAGAACAAACCGTATGAAAGAAAAAACGCTAACCTCTATGCGGAAACCTTAACCTCATTCCATTAAATGGTTCAAATAGTAACAAACACCACCCAAAAGATAAAATCACAGGTAAACCTACCTGGAAATGGCGATGTGAGTGACCCAGACGAGGCAAAGATTTCCATAGGTGCAGAGGAGGACAAATCAGATTCTGATAGCTGCACGTACACAACGTATTCAAATGACTTCAATGGGAAAATGACAAGTCACATGGCATAATATAACATATATATATATACCTATGATTGGGAGGGAATCCATCGGTGAGAAAAACCTTAAACCATCGAAAAAAATAGTCTATAGGATAACCGTAATAGTGGGCGTGAAAATAACTATGGACCCGACATTACATAAAAAAAAACCTCGGACGTCGGAGACACTATTCACTATTCTCGGAATCACTTACTACTAGATTTCCACAACTTCAGCTATAGAATTCTCTACCATCCCAGTGATCACTTTCAGAAATGGGTATTGGGCCTCGATGGAGTTAGATTCTTCAAAGTCGGCAGAGAGAACATAATGTTTTCGGATCGTTTCAGGACTATCCCTTCGAAATGTTGGGCGAGATAAACACTACACTCCAGCCTGTTTCGAACAACCAACCCGACCATGAAAAATATTAAAATATCGGATACATCTAGCACTAAGAAGACGGAACTTCAGGAAACAAGGTCCAAGAGGATGAAGAGACTTACTCCGATGTATCAGCGAAGGGTTCCAAAGTCTTCCGATAGACTACTCGGTGAGCTAGATGACTCTACTTCCGCAACATCGAAAGGCTAGTCCACTACACTTCTGATATCGGAAGGATAGTTGACTAGTCATCCGATACAGAAAAGTAAAAAGGACTAAGTTTTTTAAGAGAATTTTCTGAACTCAAGGAAAACTTTAGCAATAATAAAATACTCCTATGCTAATTTGACACTCAAACAAACAAAAGGGGGGACCGTAAAAATAAAATTTTATAGGAGAATTGTTGCAGCTGCAACACGACTCAAAGCATCAACAACTTTGTTCTCTTTGCCCTTAATATGTTTTAGTTCAAAGTGATAGTCACTCAGGAAATCCAACCATCTGGCTTGCCTCGCATTCAGATCGGGTTGATCGAATAAATAGTTTAGACTCATATTGTCAGTCTTTAGAAGGAACTTCCTTCCCATGAGGTAGTGCCTCCACATCTTTAGAGCGTGGATAATGGTCGCTAGATCAAGATCATCCATGGGATAATTCTGCTCATTCTCTTTTAATTTCTACGATTCATAATAGATCGCATGATCATTTTCCAAAAGGACTCCTCCAAGTCCTTCTTTTTTTGCATCCACGCATACCATGAAATCCCCATCGGGATCCACAATCCGCAACACTGGTGCGGTCATCAAAAGCTGCTTAAGCTTTTGAAAACTTTCTTCACACTTGTCAGTCCATAAGAACTTGTTTGCTTTCTTCTGCAAAGCCATCATGGGGCAAGCGATTCTCGAGAAGTTCTCAATGAAATTCCGATAATACCTGGATAAACCCTAAAATGACCTAATTTCAATGACACTAGTTAGGGTAGGCCAATCCTTTATAGATCGAATCTTTTTCGGGTCCAAAGCTATTCCTACCTCGGATATGATGTGACCTGGGTAATTTGTTTGTGGTTGGTAAAATTCACATTTACTAAACTTAGCGTAAAGCTGGTGTTCTCTCAAAACCCGAAGTACTATGCGAAGGTGTTCTTCATGTTCCTCCTTATTCTTGGAATAAACCAGAATGTCGTCAACAAAGACTAGTACGAACTTATCTAGATATTTACTGAATATGTTGTTCATCATACACATAAATTTTGTGGGTGCACTGGTCAACCCGAATGGAACGACTACAAACTCGTAGTGCTCGTACCTTGCACGAAAGGAAGTCTTGGGAATATATTTGTCTCGGATCCGTACCTAATGGTACCCAGATCGTAGGTCAATCTTTGAAAATATTTTGGCTACTCCCACCTAGTTGAACAAATCATCGATCCTAGGGAGCGGGTAATGGTTCTTTATAGTCATTTTGTTCAACTGACGGTAATCAATGCACATTCGCATCGTACTGTCCTTCTTCTTTACAAAAAAAATCGGTGCTCCCCAAGGGACACACTGGGTTGGATATACCCCTTCTCTATTAATTCCTGCAACTGCAGTTTCAGTTCCACCAATTCTGGTGCACTCATGCGGTAAGGGGTTTTGGAGACTGAAACTGATCCTAGGGTAAGTTTGATGGAAAATTCTAGGTCTCGTTTCGGAGGTAATCCAGGGATTTCCTTGAGAAACACGTCCTTGAATTCTTCAAGAACGTGGAAGTATTGTATGCGTTGTTCTCTATAAGACTCTACGTCTCGGATATTCACCACAAATAACTTTCATACCTTCCTAAAACACTTCTTTGCTTGTAAGGTAGAGATCTGTCTCACAAAAAATTTCTTTGGGATGCCTTCAACCTTCACTTGGTTCCTTGACTACTGAGTACACAAGATAGACTTGTGTAGACAATCAAGCATGACATGGTGTTGTTCCTTCAGTCCATGCCGATAATAATATCGTACGATCCTAAAGGTAGGATGTTCAGGTTTACTTTAGTAAGGAAACCATTCAGGTTTACTTCACATTCTTTAACAATTTTCGAAACCTTTCGTTTTGTACCAGTGGCTAACTGTACCAGCTAAGGTTTATCATGCTTTACTTTGCCTAACTTGCATAAATCAACAATCTTAGGTGCAACATAGCTCCGGCAAGCATCGAGATCAATAAGTATTGAAACAGAGGTGTTCAATATCTTACCTTCGATCTCGACCATTGTAGCTTCATGGTCTACCTGTTGTCCATCTAATGCTGCATAGATTCGTCGAGTTCCCGCTATATCCTCAATGGTAGGTTCTTCTTGTAGGTTATGCAAGACTCCATTTTTCTTGTTCTTACAATCTCGGGCATAGCATTGGCTCCACTTGCCACTTGCTTATTACCATTAGGAGCTGGTACATAAGGCTTCGTACCAGTTTTGTTGAAGTTCTTGTTCGCTTGAAATCTATTATTTTTCTTTCTATAAGGCTGCGGGATTGACCCAGGCTTGCGATTATCAGAAAAGTTTCTAGACTTTTCTCTATTTCGGTTCTGGTTTTCTTGCCGTAACTTTCCATGCTCATAATAGAGTCGGGACTTGTGTAGTGTAGTATCTAGTGTCTTTGGCATGTAGAATTCTATCATGTCCTGAAAAATGGGAGGAAGACATCCTAGGAACTGCTGGATCTTCACCTTCTCTTCTTTGATACACGGTACATAATGCAGGATATCTAGAAATCTACTTATAAATGCGTCCATAGTCATGGACCCCATGCGCAGTTCATGGAACGCTTTTACATTGTGGTCAAAGAACCTTTCTGACATGTATTTCTCTTGGAAAATCTTTCAGAAGTTTTCCCAGCTTAATTCTCACAGCTCATCTTTCTTGGTGTGCTTTAAATCTCCCCACCATCTTGCTGCCTTACCATTCAGGTTGTAAATGGCAAGCCTAGCCTGCATCACACTTGAATAGTTATGGACCTGGAAATACTTACTCATTCCCAACAACCATTCTTCATCCTTTTCTCCTATGTTTACTTCACCTTTGTAGGTTGGGGCTCTTATTTTTCGAAACTCCCCCTGAAGATTGTTATCACTTCTTTGCCTCTTTCTCCATGGAGAAAGTGAGTCATCAGTGGCAGGACTGTGATGATCTCCTTTAGTTGCTTAAGGTGTACCTTATTTTTCTGCTTCTCTTGGGCTGCTGCCCACTCATGGTTTGGTTCTCTTTTGGATCTTTTGGTGGACTGGGTAGGTTTACCTTGTGGGCTCCCTCCCATCATGTTATCCAATAATGCTTCATTTATAGCTTGCTGTTCCTTTCTTTCATTTATACTGTCTTCTCTGAAACTTTTCAGTTCAGCTTGAAGACTGTGCAAAGTTTTCAGCACATCAGAGTTTAGCTTGACCACCAAGTTCACTTCCAGATTGGGGGTGGTCATTTCTTCCTGCCAGCTGTTTTCTTCCTCAGTATTCATAAATTGAACAGCGCTGTAAAAATTTTCCTGGAACACAATTTTTTTTAATAGGAGCAAAAATTTCTATTAGTAACAAAAATTACTTATCATACTTTATTTTCTCTGTGTGAATGCCTAGTGCATCCATAAGTCTCTTAGTATTGAAACTAGGCTCTGATACCACTTGTAATGTCCCCAAAAATTGAAAATAAAAAGAAATTTTATAGGCTAGTGAAAACTACCCGAAAGGGATCATTATTACTCGAGCAGAAACATAGGTGCTACTTATACTTTCGATCTCTTCGAAATCTTCCCACTGTCTTGTTAATCTCTTATCCATTCAGTGCCTATTAGTTTGTTTACTTCTTATGTCTTAATTTTGTTATTTAAACCATTGATATATCTTAGTTATTATTGTGAGTGAATTAATGAATTTTATAGATTATTGTTTTCTCTTGCACATGTGTACCTTGTTATTTAATAAAAAACTAACTTAACTTTGTTGATGGGAACAAAGTGGTGAGGTGGCAGGACTCGTTCTCCCATGACGATATGAGAGGTAAGGTTATTCTTCGTTATGCAGGCTTACTTAGTTCATACAAACTAAGGCACCTTCTTTATTGACTTACAGGTTACTCTTGCGTCATCGGGATTATTGGTTACTTGACGCAATTCAGTTCCTAGTTATATTTCCAGTTCTTCCTTGCACTTTTATTACTGTTCCATTTTACGACTCAGGTACGCACTATGTTTGTTAATTATCTTTATTCGTTAATTTACTAGCTGCTATAAATTATCTTACTATCCTTACCATTATTATTATCTATCTCTTGGTTAGTTACTCTTCTCTTGTTTCCATTTTGCAAGTCTGTCTTGGTTACGAGTTTGGAAACTTACGCTTGTTTTTCCTAGGGACGGCATCATGGCATACTATGTTTGCCATGATTCCTAAGTACTACAAAAACTAGACTAGGACCTGAGCGCATATAGTACCTATATGAACTAGCATAAAGGGCATGTGATAACACTATAAGCTTTGATGCTAAGGGAAAACATTGCAAACACTATATCATAGTGTTAAAGACTGCGCATACCATAATGTAGGGAGACTATGGTTTGAATACCATGTCATTAGCACTAAGCTTGTGCTAACTTATGAAGGTGGCGAAACTATAGGATAGAGGGTTTAACATATGACTTGGTTGATATAATGTTGATTCAATAAAATATGGTTGGGTTTTATGGAGGCGTTAATGGCCACCAATTGGTGCCATTAATGCCATCAAAGTTGGTGAAAACCCTTGGCAAGGACTTGGCATTTGCTGTTTGTGCATTATGGTTTTGGCATTGTGGTTTAGCGTGGCCTCTGCGTAGTTGGAGAAGGGAGGCGACCTCCGTCGATTCACAGGTAAGTTTAAACCAGCTCTGTGTAAAATGCATTTTCTTCGTTGGTTCCTTCATGGCATGGTCATGCTTCTCATGCCTTCGTTGGTTTGTCTACAGGTGAACGCGAAGGCACTTCGGGGTTTGCACAGGATACACTTGTCGATTTTGGATTTCTTCTTCATGGCCATGTTAATCCTGCTAGCAATATTTACTTTCCTTCTCTCATTCTAGGCATTCCTGAGTTGGGATTCTTTACTAGGTTGGGGTTTCGATGGTACTTGTTGACTTTGCCTTCGGGGTTTAAGATGTAGCTTGCTCTAGTTTTAAATGGACTCTCATTGAGAGGTTTGGAATCTGTTTGGGCTATGACTGCACCATTAGTTGTAATGGTGCCATAGCTCATAGCTTGCCATTTAACATTTTAATAATTGACTATTGTAAAAGAGGAATTCGTGCCTCACTCTGTAAATACACTGCGCGTTGGTTTTTATATGAATACTGTAATGTATTTAGGGTATGAAATTCCTACTATTTCATTCAGTGTTTATAATGGATTATACTATGTAAAAGAATTTGGGACTGTGTAGTTAATTTAAATGCTCCATTTTACAATTTCGACTTACTGGGTTCGATTCGTGGCTTCTAGCATGTGGAAAATTACTCTGTGTATAAATATTTTTTTAGGTTTTGGGATATAAATAAATTTTTAGGTTTTGAGATTATACTCAGCACTCTGTTTGTTTGGTTTGTATTTTAAGTCGGGAAAGCTTCTAGAGCTTGGGGCGTTATGCCATGGGATGCACCATTGTAACAATGGTGTCGTAGCCCATTCGCTTGCTGCCACATGCTCTGCATTAGTGTATAAATGGAGTCTATGTTTTAACCGAGTATTTAACTTTTATTTTTGTATTGGCTCAGCGTGGGTGCAGGCCATGCCATGAATGGCATGTGCCTCTCCCAACGACTACGATAGCTTTAGTTGGGATTTGATATCTAAAATGTTTATTTTTAAAAGGATAGGGCTATAACAGCGAGGGTTATGACAACCCACGATATTGATTTGGTTTATTAGCGTGACTGTGTGATTAGTTTGGAACTTGGCCGAGGCTGTAGCTAGGGCCTTTACGACCTCACTGTTAGTGTATGCATTGTTTGTTTATATGGAAAGAATGACGCAACTTAAAAATGCAAACCACATATTATAGATGTATAGCATGGACTGTATAGAGATGGTTATGTGATTGCTTATTGCTTGGTTATAAATGCTTATGGTTTTATTAATGTTATTGCCTTGAGTCTAGACATCCATAGGATTCGATGTCGCGACCTCTTGCTGGCAAAATGGGTTTTGGTTGTTTAAATGTTTAACATGATACGTTGGTTGGGTGTAGATTTAAATCGGACCTTTAAACACTTTAAGTCTTTTTATAAAGGATGACTGTAATAATAAAACCGTGGATTAAACATTTGAGTTATGTAAATGGATGCGATTATTGACTTAGCGATTTGGACTGTAGATTTTATATAATAAGACAAAGGTTTGATATTGGACCACATGGATGGTCACGATGCCTTTTCTATTTTCGTTAATTATGATTATGTTTATTTTAATGGAATGTTATGATATTTGATTTGTACTCTTTGAGACAGACCTTGAAGGTATTTAATGATTGGTTTATATTGTTTATTATATGAACTCTATTCTTAGTAGATCTAGTTTAAAATATAAACTTGAATTAGTAGCATAATTAATATTTTAATTAAATACTGCTGAACTAGTTTCGTTAAAATTTAGGGCAAGCCTCTGTTGACAAATGGAATATGTCAGCAAAGTAATAAATACAGAGAAAGAGGTATAAACATAATACTAAGATCAAAACTTAGTTAATAAATGCACATTTATGAAATATACAACCGTGAACATAAACAACATATCATAAAAATTCTCGAGCCTATGATTAGTAAATTGCAAATACAAACCCTAGCAGATTGTTAACCATACAACTTAACCATTAGGGTTTAGAAATTACATTGCAGCCATTACTTAACATAAATAGTAATGAATCTTTAGGAAGAAAATGTAATAGGCCTTTAAGGGTTTCATACCTAGATTAGAAGGTTTGTCAATGGCTGCACTTGCAAACTTAAATAACCAACATTAACAATTAAATGCAGATTTGACCTCTGTTTGATGACCAAATCACTTGGGAACTACCACGTTCCTCCCAACCATGACCCGGAACCGTTCCTAGTTCTAATCCGGATCCCCCCGAGCTGGACTCCAACATGAAAGTAGCTTAGAGCTCCTAAGGTAGGGTTTCCTGACTGGTATTGAGTTCTGAATTAGTCCTCTTTTCCTTGCAGGAGAAAGTTCTCCAGGAAAAACATTTGAGAGCCAAAAAATAGGCAGAGTAATAATTCTCCAAGATAAAAATCAGCGCCCCAAGCCTTTGCTTGGCTTGAGTCTTAGACAGAATTTTCAGTTAGAGGGGCGATTAAATCAAGAAATCCTTGATTTCTTGATTTAACTCTTTTTAATTTACTCGGGTAATTTTCAATTCTTAACCTAGGAACTTTTAACTAGTTCCTAGTTAGTCTTTCATAGATATTTCACTATTTATTAATCCTTTAATAATAAATAATAATCGGTGGATCTTCTCTTCTTTATTTATTCAATTATATAATTAATCATAATTAATTCTTTATACATATTATGTATAAAATACATAGTATTAAAATACTGTTAACAAAAGTCTTCGGGCATCATGTGTCATGATCCCTAGACTTAACGACACTTCTTTGAGAAGGTCAAGTAGATAGTTGGCTCAGGTCTACTAGGCTAGGAAACTCTAAACATCCTTGCATGTTGGATTCCCCACGTATAACGTGGTAGATCTTGAGTACTTGATGAGAATACAGAAATTCAAAATTTCATTTAATCACTTAAAATAAGTATGATGAGATCAATATTATGTTCGAGTCATTTTCACTGAGAGGTGATTTTAATCTTTTCAGTAGCCCCTAGCATTTACCAGAGCCCATAATCAACACTTCTAACAGAGAGTTACAAACATAGTGTAATTTGAGAGCTCTCGCTCAACACTAAATGCTAGGATGTACTTGTACAATACACCTAGGGATACAATGGCCAACAATCTGATGCTCCAGAGCTTATACTCAACATCAACATGGAATGCTCCAGAGCTTATGGCGAACATTTCCAATTATATTTTCATGTGTTCCAGAGCTTTATGCTCAACACAAAATGTGAGTATTCACGTGCTCCAGAGTCTTTCGGTCAACACAAAACATCTCATCGATGATGTGCTTCAGGTTCCACGCCCAACACAAAACATTTCATAAGTCATGTACTTCAGGTCCCACGCCCAACACAAAACATATATATACATATATATCATCAACAGTTGGCTTACACCCAATATACAAAACAAATCATCATGTTCATATGCAGTGGGGTATTCGACCCAATATAAAATAAAACATCAATATAATCATCATGATCAATAAGCTCATGCCTATAAATAATAGATTCAAAATTCAGGATATTACACATTATTTATTTAGACTCACTATTTTCCATAATCATAATATTGGACTATTTAATTGATTAGTTATTTGTTATGGGGATAGCCCAAGCTAATGCTTTCCTCACATGACACATTAGACACATTAGTTGTAATAAAACTTTGAGAAAACAACAATATTTGACTAGGAAGAATTAATAGAGGTGCATCCCAACTTATTATGTCCTACACACCACGATATATATGAATAGCACGACGTCGTAGTAAATTTTAATATTTTCTATTTATAAAGTTTTATATAGTTGCAATTTATATTTATTAAATTAAATCTTTTTAAACTTATTTATTTGAAATGTAATTGTTTCTGAAACAATGACTTAGGTCTTGATTTTGGTGCACCAAGGCCTTGCTGCGCGATGTCCTACGCCATGGAAAAAAACTGTTTTAAAATAATACTTTTAAATATCAATAAATATTATTATTCCATGCCAACAGAATTATGTATTTTCCCTTGTTTTGGTAAATGTACAATCACAATTTCAGATTTTTATGATATGGGTTTTTACATTTTATACAAATTTCTTATTTTCAGGCCATCTCACAAACTCACAAACTGCAGTTCTTACTGTCGCCTTGACAACTTGCTGACAACCATAGCGGTGGCATGGCAGTCTTCTTCTGGCGTCTGCCAGCACCACCCCACTTGCTCCTCCATGACAAGGGTTTGTCTTTTGATTTTTCCATCTGTAAGTTGTCACCATGTCTATCTGTGTGTCACCATCTCCATCTGTATGTCACCATGCAGCATGTGTGTGTCAGCATGCAAAGGTTCAAAAGTCTATTTAACACATAAAGTCTGAGATCAATTGCATGCTGCTATATTGTATATTGTTCAAGCAGCGAAGACCTCGCCCTTGATATTAAAACTGAGGTTAAGAGGCACCTCGGAGGCTTGAAAGTTGCAAGGTTTCCATAGTCAATAGCCACTATGACCATATTTAGGGTTGTTTATAATTGTCTATACGCCAGGTTAGTTGTCACAGCGTTAGTTATAGTGACAGTGAACCTCTATTGCAGTCTCTATCTATTTGTGTAATGAACCTTTATTGCAGTCTGTATCGCTTTCCCTGATGAGGAACCTCTATATTGTTTTTTCTCAAAATTATATGTAAACTTACATTTTAAATGTTTAGTTATTTCTCTTTAGTTGTTTAAATTTGTTTTATCCATTTTCATTGACATTAAAAGACTCTGCAGGTTGAAGATTGAGACCAATTTGTTTTAACCATTGTCATTAAAGTTCCAAACTTTTGCAGTTTTCGCTTTGAGCTCATTATCAATGATGCTAGGCAACGATTCAACGAATTTTTAATGCTTCATTTTCTCAAACTATATTTTAGTGCTGCGTCTGGTCTGGTCGTGCATTAATTAATAAAGATAAAGAATAACTTGATAATAATAAAATATGCTTCTAGCAGTACTGTAGTTCTAAGAGTTTCACCGATAATTGCACCGGACTTCAATTTGAGGCTTGAGTTTCATACTCAGATCTATCTATTTAGATATGTAGTTTATATTCTTAAAAATATCAAAAAAATATAAGTTAGAGGAGCGGTTGATCTCCTGATTCATTGAAGTTTCTGTGATCAGCCGGCCCGGCCAATAGTGTCATAGAAGGCGATTTCTTTTATAATTAGACATAGCTACTGGTGATAATCTTTTTGATTTCGACAAATTTTCCTTTAATTTGAAAATCAAATCCGTGGAATCGCGGACAAAGTTTTGCCTTCAACTTTAGGGAAAAAAGTTACAGAGCTGGGTGGTGGTCTCCCTACACAGACCTGGGTGGTGGCATCCCTTCTGATCCAATGGACTTCTCCAAATACACCACGCAGATCAAAGGTATTTCCACTCTAGTGTCTGTATAAGTTGAATTCGGTATTCATTGTTTACTTATTTTTCAAGATCTATGCATTACAGCATACAAAAACACCCTATATAGCTTTAGAAATTATAATAACCCATTTATAGAAGAACTGTTGAAAGCTTATCCAGCTAAGTTTGGATTCATAACAACGAGTGCAAATAAGTTCAGGATTCAAGTGCTTCTGTCAGAGATTAATAACACTATTACCCCTAAGGGTTAAGTGCTAATTATAATTTATTTTAACTCGTCACAACACATGATCTTGAGTTATTGTAAGCTGTTTTTTTTCCATATCCCATGTTTTCTAAAGGATTAATTGTAAAAATTATGTTTCTGAATGTTGTGTGTTGCATAAGTATCAATGATTCTTGACGAGAGCTTACCTATTTGTCCCGTCGAACCGGTAATCCAATCGAAGACTGTTAGCGCTGTGACCCAAACTGGAAAATGAACAAACAAAGCCTTGCGAATTGTGCAATTGGCTTCGGCCGAGATGCATTTGGAGGGAAGAACGGTCGATACTACATGGTAACCGATTCTAGTGATGAAGGTCCAGTGAATCCCACGCGCGGTACTCTTTGCCACGTAGTTATTCAAGACGAACCGCTATGGATTATATTTGAGAACGACATGGTTATTCAGATCAAGGAAGAAATCCTCATAAATAGTTTCAAGATAATCGATGGCAGAGGCGCCGATGCCCACATTGCCAACGGTGGCTGTATTACTATAGAGTTTGTGACCAACATCATCATTCATGGCATTAGCATCAACGATTGAATTCAAACAAGCATTACCATAGTGAGGAAATCCCCTGAGCAATATAGCCGGAGAACATTGTTTGATGGAGATGGCATTTCAATTTTTGAAGGACGCTATATCTAGATAGACCACTGTTCTCTCTCCAACTACAAAGACTGCCTTATTGACGCCATCATGGGATCCACTGCCATCACCGTTTCCAACAACCATTTGACTCACCACGACAAGGTCTAGTCAATCTGTCATTGAATTCCTATACAACTTGTTTCTCTCAGTTGTCTCTGTATGAATCTTTGACACAATCATATAAACTTGAAGGCTAAGAGGTGATTTCCATACAGGTCATGCTTCTTGGTCACGACAGCTATGTGACCGATGCAATGCAATAATGTAAGGGACGATAGCCTTCGGTTATTTCGGCTAAGGGCTTATACAAAGGATGCCTAGGTAAAATCTCTTAAATAACTTTTGTTTATTAACTTATAGTTTCTATATAACTTTACATATAGAGTCCTTTCATCTTCTTATCATTGTATATATTTCACAACTCAATTAACTACGTAGAAATATTAATATGCAGAGTAAAAGGAGATTTCACACGTTGGTTTTTTTTTCTTTTTATCCTTTGTTTTTAAGCCAAAGCTGAGCCACCATCACAATAAAATTGCTCAAATTATTATAGACGTCACGCCGTACATCAATTAACAAGATAAAGAATAAGTTGATAACAGTAAGGCATGCTTCTAGCAGTAATGTAGTTCTATAGTTCCAGGAGTCTCACCGATAATTACAGCCAACTTCGAGGCCTGACTTTCATTGGCTTCATTGACATTTCTATTCATTTAGTTTAAAGTTCTTAACAATATTTTATATATCCATAAAAATCCAACCCAAAATCAATAACGATATAGGATTTCTTTAAAGAAATAAGCATGGAATAGCATAACAAAGAGACATCGAGAAAAGTTTTATTTAAAGATTCTCTATTTAAAGATATAATAGAGAATTTCGATGGTATATTGTCCTTCATTCCTTGCGTATTAAACCAGCAATGAATAATCAATATGGGGCTCAATAGGGTCCAAATCTTTAGTGATCAAATGGATGTCCTATATACTGAATTTTACTTTAAGCAATACCTTGAAAGCAATAGTTTACAAACATGTTAAAAGTCTTGTTGTATGTGAAAAATTCCTTTACCACTACTATTGTTAATGTTATTGCATTGGTGTAGCAAAATAAGATCCATATTGCAATGTACATTGTTTGTCACATATAGTTGGCAATAGTTTACCATATACATGTGTAGAGAAAAATACATGAAGGATATGCTCTAATGTGCTTGACCTTGCCATCGGCTTCCACCTTCACTAAGCCCCTTTTTCTAGAAACATTATATAAAAATTTGAAATGTTGATGTCAAGCTTGATTAAATTTTGATCCAATGTTCATGGTTTTCTACTACCTTTTGCAATTGATAAATTGTTTATGTTTTCTCTCTATACATTCACATTACATATCTCTCCTCCCATGTTAGAAGGCTTATGATAGTAATATTTGACATAAAGAGATATACATTCACATTACATATCTCTCCTCCCATGTTAGAAGGCTTATGATAGTAATATTTGACATAAAGAGAGCTAAAGAAAACAAATTATTCAAACTTATGTTATGTCACAATCTTTTTTTGAAGCAACAATATATGCTTTTTGTTAAATTTGGAAGTGCTATTCTGCACAAAGTGAACAACAGTTTATGAATGGTTTATGCATCATGTAAAGTACACACTCTTAGAATTATTTTAATCAATAAAATATATAAGATATTGTTGGTTCAATGCAACATTATATAATATGATTGTTTTGAACATCATGTAAATCATGTAAAGTATAGTAAAGTATACACGGTTAGAATTATTTTAATCAATAAAATATATAAGATATTGTTGGTTCAATGCAACATTACATAATATGATTGTTTTTTTATTTATTTTTAAAATTTGTTGTAAATATATTTATTTTGAAATATTATTTTATTAAATATTTCCTAAAATATTATATTTATAATTAAGAATTAATTTTATAGAAAAATAGGAAGGCTACCACTTTTTATAAAAAATAGATCTTAAACATATATAAACTAGCAATTACATTAAAAATGACAAAATAAAATTAAAAAGTTACATCTTAACCATTTTTTATAAAATTTAGATCTTTAACATGTCTAAACTAGCTCAATTTTACATAAAAAAGAAAAAAAATTAAAAAGGTAGATCTTAACTCATATGATTAACTAGTATTATATCATATAGTACTATCATATTAAGTAGGACAAAATAAAATTAAAAAAGGTCATCTTAACTAGTATAATTAGTACATCTTAACTAGTATTATACCATATTAACTAGGAAAAAATAAAATTAAAAAGGTACATCTTAACTAGTATGATTAACTAGTATTATATCATATTAACTAGTATTTGGTACATTTTAGTTTGTTAAGTGTTGACTAGTATTTGGTACATCTTATTTTGTTAATTGTTCAATACATAGTGATGAAAAGGTACATTATATTTTAAATGGATGGAAACTATTAAAAACTAATTATTTGCACCTTGTTATAAAAGCCTCTGCCAACATACGTATATATGTGTTTTATTGATAGATTTTACCGTTGTTAAAACTTAGTCATTGTTATTGGTGAATATTTGTTTCAAAAAAGTTCAAATTTTGTGGAATTGTGTGTGTATATATATGATGTTTAAACTTAGTGATTGTTATTGGTGATATTTTATTTCAAAGAGATTTCAATTTTTTTGGAATCTTGTGTATATATATAACACCAATCATGTGTGTCCATTACATTATTAAAAATTGAAAAAACATTAAACAAAAACGATAGAGTGAATGGATCCTATCACAATATAAAAGTGGGAAACTTTTCATGTATCAATATTTCATTATTTGTCTTCCTATTTGATTTCATTTGCTACTCCTTTTATATTATAAAAAGGTAAAATAATTATATTAAATATCTTATTTGATAACCTTCTTTTGGATCACTTTTTATAAAATAACAAAGTAAAAAAATCAAAGCAAAATGACCAATAACCAAGCAAAGTAAAATAATGAAAGAAAATTGATGAATAACCAAGGAGAGATCTTAGTCCTTTACCAAGGTTTATAGATTTCCAAATTTCATTTGCTACTTCTTTTATATTATAAAAAAGTAAAATAATTATATTAAATATCTTATTTGATGAAGCTCTTTTGAAATTACTTTTTATAGAATAACTAAGTAAAATAATCAAATCAAAATGACCATTAACCAAGTAAAGATCCTATCCCTTTACTAAGCTCTATAGATTTCCAAAATTTCGGGCATCAAGAAAGAAAATATTAATTAATAGAAAACTTTTCTATAGTTATAAATCATCGTAGATCCAAATCCTAGGCTCTATCAAGCGTCGACATGAATCAAATATCTCGAGGTGCAAACAAACCTCTTCTTAGGTATCCATTTATTTTATTCAAACCAAAAGACACATCTTTTTATTTAAGGTCCACATATAATATTTTTATTATTAATATTTAATATTATTTATGGCCGACATATAATGTTTTTTTATTATTTTTTATTTTGTTAGGAACGAACATTGCATCATTTCCCCACACATGGTTTTCACATGGTTTTAAAACCATATGCAAGGCCCTCCTACAATCATGGGTTATTTAGGAGGCCTTGCACATGGTCTTAAAACCTTTTGCAAGGCCATCCTAAACCATATACAATAAAACCACGGGTTGTTTAGGAAGCCTTGCACATGGTTTAAGCCTCCTAAACCAAGTACAATAAAACCATGGGTTGTTTATAATGCCTTTCACATGGTTTTAAAACCATGTGCAAGGCCAACATTTTTTTGAGGATTATTCAATTTTGTGTTTTTTCCTTGACTCACATATTTTTTTTATGGATAATTAAATTTTTACTTTTTTATTGTTTTGTTAGGTAGGAAGATTACAACATCTCCCCCATATTATATTGCTTTTTTGGCCGATAGTGATATTACTTTTTATTTTGTGTTACAAAATCTCTCCCATATTATTCACTATCACTATTATTTTTTGCTGACATGTTACAAATGTTACAAAAGTTACATCAAGTTACAAGATATCTCCCATAATATTCACTATCACTATTATTTTTTTCCGAGATGTTACAAAAGTTACTAACGTTACATCATGTTACAAGATCTTTCCCATAATATTCACTATCACTATTATTTTTTGCCAACATGTTACAAACGTTACTAATGTTACATCATGTTACAACATCTCCCCCATACTTGGCTGTAGAGTGTCTCTCGGCTCAATCACTATTATTTTTTGCCGACATGTTACAAAGGTTACTAACATTACATCATGTTACAAGATCTCCCCCATACTGGGCTATAGAGTGCCTCTCGATGCAACCATATGTTCCACAACTCAAACTTAAAGGTCTATTGCTATAGAAAACACAATTGTTAGTAAAAAGGTTTTAATTGATCTCATACTATCACATTTTGAGAAAACAAAATCCTATTATAAATTGGTAGATGGATTTTTCATTTCTTTAATTACCATGCTTTATGAAGTTAAAATAATTAGAAATTTAAGGTAACAATGATATATTCTAATTAATTCATAGTTAGCATGTTGTTTTTGTAAATTTCAAAAACATCTAATTTACAATTGGGCAGGACATTGCCACCTAGTGGGTCTTGTTATAATATAGTAGGTGATGAGGTTGATTCCTTGAAGAATCTAGAAAATAAGTGAAAGGACCTTTTAGACAAAGAACTAAATCAATGGATACTCTAAAATAAAACATATATTTCATTAAATTTGGAATTATTCCATGGATTTAGAATTTAAAACTTCAACTAAATTGCGTTCCTTGAAAGTCTTAGACTTTGATTCCTTACATAATTTCTATTTCTATTATTTATAGTTTGTATTAAATGCTAACTTGATTAAGGCTATTTAATGAGATTAATATTTTGTATGTTACTATGAAATTACTCAATTTAATTATAATTTGATATGGTAATTACTATGCATGTTTTTAGTTCTTATACTAGCATACTGTTGGCACAATTTCAGAATGACTATTACAAAAACTCTTTAATGACATAATACAATTGTGTTTGTTACTTTAACAATTTTAATTATGGACATATCAAGTAATATTATCTATATTGAATACCATGTTTTATTATATTAGGAGGTTGGAAACATTGTATATGCTAAAAAAGAAACTATTATAAATGTATGCTAAGTTTATTGTTTTAACCGTTAAGATCAATTATAAATTATATTAGAAACATAATTTATTTATATTATTATTATATATATTATATTAAAAGTTAATTTGATTAAGGATGACATCATGAATAATACATTGTGCAAGAATTTTTTTACATAATTTATAATTAAAGTTATTTAATGACATTGATAATCAATGCATGTTGTGATTATTAATTTGGAGTTTCATTATAATTAGACACTACTATTCTGTCTAGGTTTAGTTACAATAGTAAGTCTAAGAGATTGATATCATTTTAGAATAACCTATAATGTTGTGGAATTATGACATAATACCAACATTGTATTTGTTACTACAACACGTATAAATATATCATGATAACCATTTTTGTCTTTGTCGAGTGTGATATTTTATTTTTGGAAGTTGGCACCCTTGGAAAGTCTACAAGAGAAAATACTTTATGACTTTAAAGTCTAGGTTTTACCTTTGTAATGATAAAAATAGATTATGAATTAGAATAGAAATACAATTTATTATTATTATAATTGTTGGTGGTGGTGGCTTATTAAAAACTAGGTTGATAAATGTATACTTAATGAATGATAGATTAATGTGAAAAATTTCATACCTATATATTTATTTAATGATATTATTGATCTTAGTAATGCCTCCACTATTTACTAATAGTAATTATTTTAAGAAGCAAAATCAATTATTCACTAGAATATCATCATTGTATTACAGTTTGATTTTTTGAAATACAAGAGGAACTTCAACTAAAATGAGTTCTTTTATATTGAGGAAAGTCTTAGACTTTGATTCCTTAATTTCTATTAATATTATTTATAATGTGTATTAAAGGCTAAGTTGATTAAGGTTAGTTAATAACATTAGTATTATGTGTGCTACTATGATTAACCAATTTAATTATATAATTTTATATGGTAACTACAATGTATGTGTTTAGTTCCTATATTAGTTGAAGGTTAGCACAATTTTAGAATGAGAGATCAAAACTATTTAATGACATAATATAATTGTGGTTGTTACTTTAACAATTTTAATTCTTGGCATAGAAAGTAACATGGTATGTGTTGAGTACCATGTTTTATTATATTAGGAAGTTGGAAACATTTTATAGGAAACAAAAGAAACTATAAATTAGATTAGAAACATATGGGTGTGTCCAAGATAATGATGATCTCTTTTGACACATTATATGCAATAGAAAATTGAAAAAACATGCATCCCTCAACTTACATGGATATTTTGAGACACATACACAATGAATCTTGCGATGAGTAAAAAATATGAAATGTAGGAGATTGAATGAAATTTCAAAATATATAATTTTCTTCTATTGAAATTTTTAATTAACTATCTAAAAAGTTTGATCTTTTTTGACGAGAACTTTTTATTTTTTGGACAAATTATAAGGTATATGTTTTTGTGGGTGTAGCCTTTGAGTTCCTAAATGATGGAATCAACTTACAAAAACTGGTAGACATACATATAATAGCTAGCACTAGTGCACCGATATTTCCCCCTCAAAAAATTAATTTTTATTTTTTAATTAACCAAGTGATTAAACCTCGAAAACAATACATCAAGTGTGGGTGCATCCTTTGAAGGTCTTAATGCAATTATTTTGAAATGGTTTTGTTTATAGCATGTAGAGGTCAGTGTCCTTTAGTGCACCATACAAAGTTTTTAAAAATGGTTGAGAAACATAAGAGTTATGGATGAAACACTAACACTGTGTTTTTTGAGTAAAAAAGGTCACGACACAAGAAAAGTAAGAAAAAATAGAAAAATATATGTATTCTTATTAAAAATTACATATTTGGAATCTGCAGAAAAGAAACCATATCTATGTCTAAAGTTTCATAAAAAAATTGTGTGAAACATACTATAAGTACTATAAGGGTGTGTGCAAGAATATGAGAGACCTTTTAGATGCAATCCTACTTTTAGGAAACACACTCACGATACATAAAAATACAACGTGCTCAACTTATGTAATGCTTGGTTTGGTTAAGCTCGAGTATGACATGTAGGATAGGCTACACAAAACATGCACACATTTTATAGTTACAAAACATGCACACATAATGGAGAAGAAGAACACACATGCGTTTTGGAGAAGCAAAACATGCCCACATTTTGGAGAAGCAAAATGTGCAAGCGTTTTAGAGAACCAAAAAAATGGTTTTGGTGCATGGCTAGAAAAATGAATAAAAACAATAGTTTGCATCCTCAAGACTTAGAACCTATATCAATATTTTACCATCATCAAGAAAAACATATCAAACAACCATGCCTAACCTCCCAAGAGCATACTTTTTATTTGGCTTGTAATATGGACACCATTAGGAGGATTTAAGAACCAAGTATGGGTCATAGTCCCTTGAGCATTCTTGGGGGAGGAAACACAAGACTTATTCCCCCTAAAGGTAGTTTTTAAGGCTTCAAGTCCATGAACAAGGCATCGAACCTGCACATAGGAACTTTGTATGTGATATTTTGCATCTAAGAGAGAATATGCAATGCATTAGAATTATCTTAGCACTATGAACATATCTGTAGACATGGTTGAGGGAGGAAACCTAGTCCTTAGTCTCTAAAGGAATCCTATAGACATGTAGCACTAAGAACAACACCTTGACCAAACACACATGATCTCTTAAGGGTATCCTCAACCTTTAAGTTGGGATATGGACACGATTAGGATTTTTTTAGCATTATATATGGAGGATAAGGTGTTAGTCATGGTTGGTATAAAAAACTTTAAGTTTAGGTTGTAAACTAGCTTTTAGGGCTCAAGGTCCATGAACGACACCTTCAATCACCATTGATGACCTATAAAGTTGATAGTTTTGATTTGAATGGGGATATGGGAGCCATTAGGGGTTTCTAAGTAATATGTATGTGTCTTGGTACCTTAGACATAGTAACAGGAGGAAACTTAGGCCTTAGCCCCTAGAAGATGCTTCTAGGAATTTAGAGCCAATAATGATGTGTTGAACAACCTCAACACAACCTTCCATGACATCACTTAACTTGAAATGGGGATATTAGTTCCATCAGAACATTTTTAGCACTAAGCACAAATATTAGGTCCCTGGACATGGGTGGGGGGAAACACTTGTTACTTAGGCCTTAAAGGAAGTTGTTAACCATTTAGGGCCAAAATTGATGCCTCCAACCACCACACATGACGTTGAAAGTGAATCATTTGATTATTAATGGGGATATGCATCTTATCATAATTTTGTGAGCACTAGGAATGCATCTCAAGGCCATGGAGATGGCGAGGGGAGAAAACTATGACATTAGGCCCTAACTAAATATTCTAGGTATACAAGCATAGGAAGTTTTCCTTAAAAAACATACATGGCATCTCATATGTATATTTGGACTATGAATATGGATGTTAGTGTAATTAGGTTGTTTTGAGGAGTAGGTATGGGACCTCCGAGACATGATTGATGGGATATGCTCATTCCTTAGGCCATAAAGGAATATTTGAGGCACCCATGTTAATGAACAATTGCTTGAAGCCACTACAACAAATCCTGGAATCAGCGTCCCATTTAGGATTCCTTCTTAGTGTAATTTTTTTTTACATTGAGTGGTCAAAATAGACGCTAAATGGGACATGTCATGGACAAATATTAAAGCGTCTCAATTTTTTTCTTTTCTTTTCTTCCTATATAGCATCCTTTATGATGCCCAAAATAACGTCTATTTTTTTTGCTTCGAGAATATCGTCCAACTTTGCTTCCTAAATAACATCATATTTTTCTTCGTAGCGAGTGTCCTCTTTTTCTTCTTAAATGACATCCTCGTTAGTGCCATATTTGCATCCTTAATAGCACCATGTTAGCATCCTAATTAGCATTCAATATTGCATCCATTTTTTCTACCACTTTAGCATCCCATTTTGCACCATGGTTTACTTCAAAAGATGTGTCAATTTTTGCTTCCAAATTTGTAGCAATTTTTGCTTCCTTTTTTGCATCGTGTTTTTCTACCAAAATGATGCCAAATATTTCTTCTATCGTTGCACCATATTTTGATTCCTATGTAGCACCATGTTTTGCATCCAAAGTAACGTCTTATTTTTCTACCATATCAATGCCATGTTTGGATTCATCATTAGTGCAACGTGTTGCATCCTTTTTAATGCCTAGTTTTGCGTCTTATTTTTCTACCATATCAACGCCATGTTTGGCTTCATCATTAGTTCCACGTGTTGCATCATTTTTAATGCCTAGTTTCACATCTCTCATTGGTCACTAATTTAGTCATTTTTAATTGATATTATAATATCATTAGGGCATGGAGGAATCGAACCACCAACCTCCTTCTTGTAAGGCAGATGCTCTTCCATTGAACTAGCACCCTTTAATAATTTTGGAACCTAACTTACATAGTCCTCCATAATGGTAAAAATGATTAATCACAAATTTGATTATCTAATGGTTGTAAAAGGATGACATATTGTATAAGTTCACAATATATGATCAAGCAGGTTATGAAATTCATAAACCTTTTATAGGAATTTTGAACAGAAATCAAGAAATTGGCTTAATGGGATTGAAAAAATCACTATTCCGTAGCAACCATAATTGTACCACTATATGATACCTATCAATAATAATTATCTTAGTGTGGATGCCAAGGATATAGTAGATACGCATGATCATCCTAGAGACATGTATATGTGGAGCAATAAGGTGAATCAAAAGAGGATGATCAACCAAATCATTAATGCTTCACATGGATCCTATCCATCATGGGATGAGAAAAGTTCCTTCTTCCATCACGCTAATGAGTATCCACAAGGACAAATGGTTAGGATGTATTGTGATTCCAATTCATAATGTTTAGTCGCTTCCCAGGGTGATGTTGCAGTGCTTGCACTGGGATATCTACATGATTCCCAATAGCATTGGATATAAGCATATTCATGGGGCCATAGACTATAGGATGAGGCCATATTTTTATATTTTTCTTTGGAAAACCATGCATGATTTGGAACAATGGGAGAAGGAATAGAATCGGATAAACTTAACAAACTACAATCATGGCAGGGCATATGACTCTACTCTATATTCATTGTGCAGATGTTGGAAATGGGTATAATTTCCTAAGGACTATGAACACCATCCATTTAAATATGAATGCAAAACCTTCCATGTCATAGTAATACTCAATGGCAGGTGAGCTTGCTATTTCTAACATAAAGAAACAAAGAAGCCAGAATTGGAAGCTCCAGGGGGATACACATAACATTAGAATGCAAAATCAACACACTAAAAAAGTTCTATCTAGATTTTGCATTGTAAACAAGAAATAATTCATAATATAAACAAAATTGTATGTGATCATAAAATAGGTCATATTTCACATACCTATGTCACAATGTGATTACTCTATTTGTCAAGTTTCCATTTTGGTCACTACAGAAAGATCTTGTCATGAAAAAATCCATAATCTTTAGAATCCCATTATTATCAATTGGGAGATAATATTATATTTAAAGCATAAATTTCCATGTTCAAACACTTGTTTCAATAATCATATCTCATAATGAAAGAAAGAAAAGAAAAAATATTGATAAAATCAAGAAATTACCTTTGATGTCCCAATGGAAAAAACTAGTTGATATGACATTGCATACATTTCTTTACCAACACAACCTGCATCATACCACATAATATAGTGTTTAGATATTAATAACCATAGAAGTATTGTATTATTGAAGACTGAACAAGAATGCCATTCAACTTTTGTAATTATTCTTAGTTACTGAGTAAGTTGCTATGGATTTTATAATGAGGGAGTTAAAAAAATTGTATTTCGTGTTAAGACGAGGTTCTAGAATAAGTGACGCTCAATAATATATTAGGATCCTTGATATATATTATGTATTAATGTGTAATAAATATCATGAGTGTTAGTGACTAGTCAAGTTAATGGATAACAATTAGCATTGGTCGATTTCTATTTTTCACATCTCCGTGTTTTCAGACAAACATTTTGATGTCTGATTATCGGCCCGTGAGTTCTAAATATCTCTGAGGAAATGACTAGTTTCATTTAATGTTCTATGCTTTAAAAAAATTAGAATTTCAAAGGTGTTGTTTTATTTGAACTAATCTTGTCTCTAATGGAAATAAATATTCATCCTGAGGAAGATCCATTAAGGCTCCTTCTAGGCTACCCACACGGGGGATTACCGCTCATATCCATACCCCGTGCCCCATTAGGCCAGGCTACCTACACGGGGGCTTACCACCCATACCCATACCCGATTCCCCATCAAGGCAGGCTACATGCATAGGGGATTAACTCCCATACCCATACCCCATGTCCCATCAGGCATGCACCATTTGGCACCCATGGACCATACATCATTGGTGAAAATCCTACGGGATTACCATTCAAGTCTAGAATTGACTGAATTCATCAGGAAACCTCTTCTGTTCACTGAATTTGTAATGTACCCAAAGATCGAAAATAAAAAAAAATTATTAGGTTAGTAAAAATTACCTATGCTGGACATTATTGAACTTGCAAAATATAACGTACACTAAGTGTACCACTGTTTCATTGTAAGTTATTCTTACGTTCTGCCTTCTTAATTTCAGTTACGATTATTACTATGTTTTACATTATGGCATTGTAATGCTGATTACTAAGCTATTATTATATTTATATATTGTTGTGTATGTGTAGTTACTTTGATTATGTACTTCTTTAATTCTACCATGTGTTTACTTATTATTTACATGGTTCTAACTTAACTTTGTTCTTGGAACAAAGTGGGTGGAGTGGCGGGACTAGTTCTCCCATGTAACTGCCTAAGAGGTAAGGTTTCTACTTGCATAGTGGCTTACTTAGTGTTGTTGAACTAAAGCACAACTCCCATTTTATGTACATATTGTACTTAGCGACAAAAAACTTGTTACGGGAAAAATGAACGCTTGATCACTCGTACTTCTGCTCGCAGCTAGTGACACCTACCGATTGTTTATTATTGTTCTTTAAAGACTTATAGTATTGACAAGGTCAGTACCACTCTATCATTACATGATACGAACTCGGTAATTTATTGGCACTTAATATTCTTGGTGTAATTGCTATTAATTGTTAATACCCTATCCTATTTGTTTTACATGTTTATTTTACTATAAGTAATTAACTTATACTTTTGTTTGTGTTTTTACAGGTTGAAGTATTCCTGTGTTAAAAACCCAGCTTGCTTCATACTTAAACACATACCATGGAATATTGCATATGCCATGGTATTCGGCTTAGAGCCCAAAGAGTTTGATGAACCTAGCTTATGGTATCAATCCTATTGTAAGGGATATATATAAATCTTGTGATTTGCATTGACCTTAGGGGTGGATAGATATATGTATAACATAGTTTTAAACTTATGCACAAGGGGTTTCAGACTTGCAAAGAAAACATGGAGGCATTCAAAATTGATAACGCATAAAACTATAGAGATGTGGGTTTTTGAGTTTGATAGTGGCCAACAGGTTGGCACCATAAATGAGAATTGGGGTGTGCGGAAACCAAAGCTTAGGGCTTGGCTTACGATGTTTTTGGTCATTTCGCTGGTAAGATGTTTGCTCTCGGCTCTGGTGTGGATGGAGGAGGACAACCTCACTAGTCTCGACAAGCAGGTAAGATATGGGTTTATTTTGCTTAGTTCCTATTTGTTGTAGCTTATAACAACATAGCTTTCTCTTCATCGTGCACTTGTCCTATCACATGGTTACAGAGGTGGCAAGGAAGATGTTTGGTTCGCAGCTGGAAAACATGTTGTGGGAAAGCGTTACCCTTACAGTAAACCTGCTAGCAATGTCGTTACTTGTCCCTCTTGGATTTAGAACTGGGGTTTGAACTTTGTCGTGGTTGGGGTATAATGGAGTGTGGCTCCATTAGCACTCTGCATTCTATGCTGCGACATAATTGGGAATTAAATTGTGGGGTTTAGTTGGCTTTTTGGAATGAGTTTGTAAATACTTTGGTTTGTAAATAATATGGTTTCAGTTGTGAAGCAAAACTTGGTTCCTTGGCAGGCTCTATGTATAATTTTATAAATTGTATTTCGGTTTTTATTATTACTCATGGCAGCAACATTGCTTGCAAGATTCCAAGTTTTTAAAATTAGGGTTTCTCTAACAAACCCTAGATCAACCAGTTCCAGAACTAGGACGGACACCTCAAATTGGTAAGATCTAATCTTTTTCTATTTAAATTTAAGGTTCTTATTTCAAAATATCTAATCACACCATATTGATGACAAGCTTGGTGAAACTTACAACTTCCAAACATGGAAGTATTGGATCTCACTCGTTCTTAAAGAAAATGAATTGGACACCTACATAAGTAGAGAGGTTCTAGTTCTAGAGGGAGATGAGGCTAAAAGCATTACACAAGAAGAACTTGGTCAAGTCCAAGAAGATCATTGCTGATTCAATAGAGGATCACCTTATACCACAAGTGTCTTCCCTAAAGACACCGAAAGAGATGTTTGATTCCTTGACCAAGCTATTTGAAGGAAAGAACATAAATCAAAAGATGACTTTGAGAAACCAGTTGAAGAATGTGAAGATCCAGAATGCAAGGACCATACAGTCATACTTTATGACGGTCTCTCAAATCAAATAACATATTGAAGCAGTCGAAGAATAAGTGGAGAATGCAGAAGTTGTGACAACCACCTTGAATGGCTTCCCAGGATCATGGGATTCATTCATTCGAGGAATGTGTGTAAGAAGGAAGTGATTACTTTCAGCAGACTCTGGGAATAGTAAACATAAGATGAAGCTCGACTCATAATAAGAGAAAAGAAGATGGGAGCAAATGAAGATCAAGATTTCATGATTCAAAGAAGATACCTCAAGGGATGAGGAATATGAAGAACTCAATTCTTGAAGAGCCTCTTATCCATCTTGAGCATTTGGATAAGAAATGATGTTGTTTTGAATGAAGAAGATGATGAAGCTGAAAGAAGGAGTCTACCCACAAAACAAATAAAGATAAGTATTCAATTGTCATTTCATGATATTATTTTGTTATGCATTTGTTTATGTTCAGTTGATGTGTTATGCATGATAGAATGTTTGCATTAATGATAGTATACTACTAATATGTATGTGATGGGAAAGATCGCATACAATCACCTATAAGAAAAGAAGGATGAGACTTGTTCCAAAGAACAAGTGACAATAGTTCAAGATGAAGAATAATATGACGAATGCAATGAAATCATTGATGCAGAACCTTCCAGCTATGAAGAAGTAGCCAAGAAGATAGGGAAGACCAGTTCAAGAAGAATGATATTTAGGATGCAGTATCGAGACCTGGAGGGAAGTTCATAGTTCCATCATGAAGTAGATGGAAACATCATGGGATATAAGGAAGGATTCGTAGCATGAGGAATAGATTATGAAGAGACATTTGCAACCACTAGAAATACACATGATAGGTAGAATCATGTGTGCAAATGAAAGAAGGCCTTGTATGAGCTCAAGAGGCATCCATGGGATAACACATACATGAGGAGCTCGGAGATCACCTAGAGTGATGAATATCTTAACCTTTTCTACAAGGTTGAACATGAAATCCTATAGAGGATGAAAAGCTCACAGATGGGTGTGAGAAGAACGCTTTCGAAGATAGAGGATCTTGGTATCCAGTGACCCTAGATGGATACATAGAACATTAGTAGTAGAGGAATCTACCTGTCAGTCCAGTACAGAATGTTTCAATGCATAGAGTACAAAAGGCATAGGGAGAATGATGCTCCACTTCATAGGGAGTGATTGCAGATCTCGAGGTTCGACATGGTACGACATGATGGACAAATTACTAATGACTCTAGGATTTACTGAGAGTAAACTGTATTCCAACCTTTTCTTCAAGGTTGAAGGTGGAATACTAGTGATGATCCTGTTATATGTTGATGACTTGTTCCTGATAGAAAAGAGGAACTCATTAAAGTTGCGAGAAGGAGACTTGCTGCCGATTTCAAGATGAAGGACTTGGATATGATGCACTACTTTCTAGGCATGGAGGTGTGGCAGAATGCTAATGGAATCTACCTAGGACAAGGGAAGTATGTAGTAGAGATCTTGAAGAGGTTCAGAATGATGTTCTCCAAGTCCATGACCACACCTATGGAATCGAACCTGAATCTATTGAGTGTTGCCTCATCATATTCAGTTGATGCCACGATGTATTGTGAGATGATTGGGTCCTTGATGTACCTGACAAACATGAGACCAGATATTTTCTTTGCAGTGAGCACCTTGATCCAATTTTTGACAGATCCTAAACATGTTCACGTGATTGATGTAAAGCATATTTAGAGGTACCTAAAGGGTACGATTTATTATGGGCTCAAGTATGATGCGAATCAAAAGTTTAACCTAGAGCATTAGGTTGATTCAGATTAGGCAGGAAGTGCTGTAGATAGAAAGAGAACCTCGGGGTGATACTTCAGTATAGGATCATGTGTGATCTCTTGGTTTAGTAGGAATAAATCCTGTGTAGCACTGAGTACATTCAAAGCAGAGTACGTCAGAGCTTGTTAGGAAATATGGCTCAAGAAGCTAATGTCTGAGTTATTTGATCTCCCATTGGATTCTACCTGTATCTTTGGTGACAATGAGAGTTGTGTGAATTTGTCTGAGAACCCAGTGTTCCATGACAGGTTGAAGCACATCAAGATCAAATATCACTATATCAGGGATATGGTGCAGAGAGTAGTGAAGCTCCAGTTTGTTGCGACGGACGAGGAGATATCATATGTGTTGACCAAACCACTAGCTAGGGTGAAGTTTGAGTACTCCAGAGAGAGGCTTGGTGTTATTTAGATAGAAGATAATTCAAGGAAGAAGTGATGGGACACATTTGTAGGAGCCATTACAAGCATGGTAGGAGGATCCTTCCCATGGATGTGGATGTAAGCGTTGTGTGATGAGCATCGAGATGATGCTTTAGGGTCTGCTATGATGATGATCAAGATGACCATATGATGATGATATCAATCAGGATGATGCTGTGATGATAATATGTGGATATATTGTATAGATAGCATGTAAAATATCCTGAGAGATCCGATAGTCTATGCTCGGATGTTCTTTCAAGGTTTTGCTACAGGTTGGTCATGGATAGGTTGTGCAGGTAGCATACAAAAGATCCTAGGATATCCTATAGTCTGTGCTAAGATGATATTTCAAGGTTTTACTATAGGTAGCATAGAAAAGATGATGGGAGATCCTATAGTCTGTGCTAGGATGCTCTTTCAAGGTTTTGTGATGGTAGTCACATAGAAAATATCCTGGGAGATCCTATAGTCTATGCTAGGATGCTCTTTCAAGGTTTTGTGATGGTCACATGTAAAATATCGTTGGAGATCCTATAGTTTGTGTTAGGACACTCTTTCAAAGTTTTGTTGATGCACGTAATCATTCCTAAGGATTCCATAGTATGGCCAATGATGATGAATACCTACAGAAGCCATTCTCTGGGAGAATGGAGGCACCTGGTCAATTATTAGGAAATTGATTCAGTCTAGGACTGAAGGTCAACTTAGTGCTGAGAATCCATTCTCTGGGAGAATGGAGGCACCTGGTTAATTACTAGGAAATTGATTTAGTCTGGGACTAAATCTCAGCTTAGTGCCAAGAATCCATTCTCTGGGAGAATGGAGGCACCTCGTTAGTCACTAGGAAATTTGTTTCAGCCTGGGACTAACACTTAGCCTAGAGCTGAGAGGCATTCTTTGAGAACAAAAGATGTAAGTGTTGGGCGGGCCATTCTGACATGGTTCTTGGATGTGTTCCTCTCATGGTCAGATAAAAGTGTTGAAGAAGATGAAGACCTACCTGGAGGATAGGCCTACAACCAACATGAAAAATGGTTTGCTCTGTAGAAATTTTTGTGACAAGAAGAATGAAGAGATAGCACCATTTTATTTAGATAACGGAAGAAACTATGATGATCTAGTGATGCTCCAGATTAAGTGATGATGCAAACTTGATGATGATCCAGTGATGCTCCAGATAAAGTGATGATCTAGACTCGATGATGATCCAGTGATGATCCAGACTTGACGAATATGACTTGACGATGAATATGAATTGAATATGAAGATGACTTGAAGATGACTTGATGATGATACATATGATACAGAGAAGAAGACTTGTGCTGATAAATTGTGTCGAGAGAATACCTTCCTTGTTAAGAGGGAGTGTTTATGTATTTGTAACTTCGGAATGTATTCACTTGTATATCTTATGTATTGTACCCCGATGCTTATTCTGGAAAGAATCTATAATGTAATTGAGTAATGTCATGCCTCGATGTTCCGATCGAGAGATCCAATCATGTAAACAAGACATGTAAACTCATTGAGGTTAACCCTCCATTGTAAGTCGAGGCAATAATCCCCACAATTGAGTTAAGGTTAACCCTCCTTTTTGATTGGAGAGCAAAGTCCCCAAAGTTGTGGGGCACTAGGGTTATTAGGCTCTCCTAGAGAAGTCGACCCTGGTAAGTAATTGTTAAGTGAGGCTGACTTGTTGGAGTGGACATAAAGTGAATGAAATAATATAAATAGAAGTGAGGCTCTCCTCTTTTCTACACATCACACACACACTCACTCACTGAGGTGCATGAGTGAGAGAGGAGAAGCTCTCTCAAGTGAGAGAGAGAGAACAGTGGTTGGAGATCATCTTTTCTATCTTTGGGTTTTACTGCTGCTATTGGTGCTCATTCTATCTTTGAGGAAGTTGTGCGGTTTTCTTCTTTATGGTTTCCCTAAGGAAAATTCTTTGTGTCTCTTGTCTCTTTTGTTTATTGTTGTGCATGTTAATATCTCATATAAGATCCTAAGATCATATTGCTTAAATGATAAAAATCTAATAGAGTTTTATGAAGGGATTACTGTGAATAAACATTATTATGGTTGCTTATATAATGAGCATCGTGTTTTATGTATGCAAAAAAGCATCGGGTGTCTACAGGATTCGTTCCTATGACCTGGGTGCAAATTATTGGTTAATATATGATTTTTGTGTTTAAAATAATAATGTGGTTCAAGTTTGGGCCTTGTGACTTATGGGAGTGATTATTGTTATGCATATTATAATGTTTTAAATGGCATGGTTTATAATGTATGCAATAGATTCTTAAGGTTTTGATAATAATATTACTGTTTATAATTAGTATAGATATTTATCTATCGTGGCCCATTCAGGGCCTCAATATACTTGGTCTGTTAATTAATTTTAAGGTAATTTTATTTAATGGAAAGGATTTGGTGATTGGCAGAAATTTTATTTGTATATACCTTGAAAGGTCTTCGTTGCTTNATATATATATATATTTACCAATATTATAATTGTTAGTTTATTGTTTATTATAATAAGGTAATGCTAAACTAGGTTTTAAATAAAGCCTTAGGTCTGCACTAGTATTTATTTAAACCTGGCTCTCCTGAAAAGTGAAACCTGTTAGTAGAGTATGTAGACCAAAGAAAAGCTATGTAAATAAATATGAAATAAAACCTAGTTTGTAGAAATAATATGTTTAAACAGTAAATACAATACATATGTAAAACTAAGGGCATAACCCTTGATCGGTATTTATACATGAATTAAGTTTGCAGAAGTGAACTAGATGAACAAACCCTGGTTAAATCTATCATAGGAAATAAGTTACAGCCTAGGGTTATAATTTAAAATGTAAACCCTAGAGGTTTTAAACAAAAAAAAAACACTCAGGGTTAAAATATATAATGTAAACATTTGCGTAATCTGATGAGCACTTATTCTACAAAAAGGGAATGGATAGTACAAGAACTCATACTTGTAAATTTGAAACTCCTTTAATGGTTGAAACCTGCACACGCAATTACCTAGCATTAACAATCATAGGAAGATCTGACCTCTGTACTTGATGACCGAATCACTCGGGAACTACCATGTTCCACCCAACCATGACCCGAAACTATTCCTGGTTTCAATCTGGATCCCCTCGATCTGGTTCCAACATGCAATTATCTTAGAGCTCCTAAGGTAGGGTTTCCCTAACTGGTATATGAGGTCTGGATCAGTTCTCCTTTTCCTTTCAGGAAATTGTCCTCCAATAATTTACTTGAGAGATAAAGCAGGAAGAATAATGAATCCCAAAATATAGATCAGAACCCCAAGCATTTCCTTGGATTGAGACTTTATAGACATAATTTTTAGTCAAATGGGCAGTTAAATCAAGAAATGCTTCATTTCTTGATTTAACCCTTTTTATTTAATTTAGTACTTTTAATATTTTAACTTAGGAACTTTTAGTCGGTTCCTAATTTGACCTTTATAGGTGTTATACGATTTAATTTTTATCTTAGTAATAATAGTAATAGATGGAACTTTTCCTTCTTTCTCATATTATTAATATTATTACTATATTTATCTTTATACATACCATGTATAAAAGACATAATAATATAATATTTGTTAACATTTTTCTTGGGGCATCACATATTGTGATCCTTAGACTTACGACACTTTTTTCATTAAGGTCATCAGGTAGATGGTTAGGTCTACTAGGCTAGGAAAATCTAAACATCCTTGCATGTTGGATTCCCTTGTATAACATGGTAGTTCTTCAGTACTTGAAGAAAATACAAAAAATTGAAATTTCATTTAATCACTTATAAATAAGTTGAGTCATTTTCACTCGGGAATCATTAATTCTTTTTAGTAACTCCTAGTGCTTACCAGAGCCCATACTCAATGCTAAAAATAGGGAGTTACAAACTTAGTGTTATTCCAGAGCTCTTCGCTCAACACTAATGCTAGTATGTACTTGTACAATACACCTAGGGATACAATTTCCAAGGATCTGATGTTCCATAGGTTATGCTCAACATTAACATCGAAGGCTCCAAGGCTTATTCCCAACACTTCCAATTTGTATTTTCACGTGTTCCAAAGCTTCATGCTTAAAAAAATATATAATACCCATGTGCTTCAGATCTTCTTGCTCAACACAACATCAATTACTAATGTGCTCTAGAGCTTCTCATTCAACACAAAACATCTCATCAATCATGTGCTTCAGGGTCCCCGCCCAACACAAACAAGCATATATATATATATATATAGAGAGAGAGATATATATATCATCAACAATTGGCCTATGCACAATATGTAAAACAATCATCCTGTTCATATGCAGTGAGGGGGTGTTCCACCCAATATATCAAAATAAAACATCAAGATAATATCATAATCAATAGGCTCATGCTTATAAGTGTTAGGTCCAAAATTTGGGATATTACAGAATTCATCAAGAAACCTTGGAATATGGGTCCATGTATTTGATTCAAAAAACTTGAAATGCAAAACTGATGAAGTCATATGTTGATAGAGGGTTTGGAACAATATATGAAACCCTTATGCAAAGTTCATGGTTATATGTGCATTGTAAATTGTGTCAACAATATCATATGGAAGATCCTTGTAACAAATTGTTTCTCTTGTGATTCCTTCAAACCCTTGAAGACAAGTTGATTAAGAACCGAAGACACAACCTTCACGATTTCATATATAGTTCTTCTATGCAAGATATTCCCAAATATAAGTATTCTTGTTGAATATGGAAGAGATCCATTTTGAGGTCATTAGGTTCAGTGAAGAAGGCTGCATAAACTTTAAAGTTTCAAGGAATCCCCTATATAGACTAGAAGAAGAAATTTTACCATCTCTTCCAAGAAATCTGCACTGGATTATTTATGTTGTTAGGGAAGCACAACCCTTAGCAAAACAAAACCCTAGAGAAGTATCATTGCAAAAAAGATGACTCAAGAAAACCCTAGTTCCTCACCATAATATATAATGCCCTATGAATTTTTTTTTGTATCATATAGCTTACGTGAGCTATAAAGAAGGGTTAAAACCCTAGGAAACCCTAAGAGATGAACAATAAACTCTAAATATGCACCCCTTAGGGAAATTCCACTAGATAATGATTTCTGGATCACTTGTGTAGAGAAAGAGACATGGAAACCTTGGTTTGTAGCCCTAAATTTCCATATCTGTGGCTGAAAAATATCCTGAAATAAATCAGCAAAAGGGTGATCTAAAATCACTGTCATGAATAACTGTGATGTTATAAGTCAATATCCTTGAATTTTCTGCAAAACATTCTTGAAGTAAAAATCAACAAAGAAACCCTAATGTTGGGTGCTACAATTTATAGACAAGGTCTCTCAAAAATGTGGGAAAAACAGTTGAAGTAGCCTTAATAAAACGGCTCTTTCTAGCCAATATTAAAACCATGAAAAATAACCCCCAAACTCCTTGATTTAGATACTCTTCCATATTCCAAGGTCTCATCACAAATTCTACCAGCATAAACAGCCAAGAAGAAAACACTAACCAACACTAAAATAGGTAGAGAAAGGTTCACAATTTCTTTGATACCATGTTGAAACTTGAGATCACAATATAAGGAGGGGATTGAATGGAACTAAACAACCAACCAAAAAACTTGCAAAAAATTAAGGAGACAACAACACTAAACAAGTGTGCTAGATTTCTCCAAAAGGTGTGTTTGAGAGAGAAAATCACACCATTGGAACATAAGAATTCCAAATATATGGTGCTTGTAGGCTTAATCACTTGTATAAAAAAAATAGGCTTCTAGGATAAAGTATGCTCATGATATCACATTATTACAAAAGATGATATTCCAAATGAGGTTTAGTTGTGTATTTATACACAACTCAATTAAGGTTTTCTCCCAAGAAGGGTTATGGACCTACATAAGTATGTTTGTAATATCCTGAATTTTCACCTAACACTTATGGGCATAAACCCCATTGATTATGATGTTACGTTGATGTGTTATTCGATATATTGGGTCTAAGACCCCACTGCATATGAACATGATTATTTTTTTGATATATTGGGAGTAAACCAATTGCATATGTTATATATATATGTTTCATGTGTTGGGCGTGGACCCTGAAGCTCATGATAGATGAGATGTTTTGTGTTGAGTGAGAGGCTCTGGAGCACATGGGAAATTGATGTTTTTTCTTGAGCGAGAAGCTATGGAGCACATGAGTATTTATATTTGTGTTGATCGAGCAGCTCTAGAGCACATGAGTTTTGAGACATTTGTGTTGAGCATGAAGCTTTGGAGCACATGAAAAGATAATTTGGAAGTGTTGTGCATAAGCCCTGGAGACTTCCAAGTTGATGTTGATAATAATATTTGGAACATTGAATCCTTGACATTTGTATCCCTAGGTGTATCCTACAATACATCTTAGAATTAGTGTTGAGAGAGGAGCTCTGGAATTGTACTAATTCTGTAACTCCCTGTTTTTAGCATCGAGAATGGGCTCTGGATAAGTGCCAGGAGTTACTGAAAAGAATTAAATATGTCAAGTGAAAATGACTAGAAAAGAAAATTGATCTTATCTGACTTATCTGTAAGTGATTAAATGAAATTTCAAATTTTTATATCTCATCAAGTACTGAAGAACTACCATCTTATACGAGGGAATCCAACATGCAAGGAGGTTTAGAGTTTCCTATCCTAGTAGACCTAACCACCTACGTAAAGACCTTAATAAAGAAAGTGTCATAAGGTTAGGGATCATGTTATATGATACCTAAAACAAATGTTAGTAAATGATGTATATATAGGTATACATTTTATACATGATAGGTATAAAGAGTAATCATAGTAATAATATTAATAGCTTTAAGAAGTAAGGAAAGGCTCCATCTATTATTATTATTACTAAAATAGAATTAAATATTAAAATAGCTACAAGAGTCCAAATAGGAACTAGTTAAAAGTTCCTAAGTTAAATATTAAAAGTGCCTAAATTAAATAAAAGGGTTAAATCAAGAAGTCAAATGATTCTTGATTTAACCGCCCCTTTGACTAAAAAGTCTACCTATAAATATTAATTTGTCACAGTGGTCTAGGAACTAAAAACACGGTCTCACAAAGAATACAGACAGATAATCATAAAATTGGCAAAATGGTGCTGCAATGGAAGTGGCAGCTCTATATAATCAAATGAATAATGAATAATACAATACAATGATCATACTGGAAGAATAAATGTCAAGACAATTCGAATTCCCAAGGAGGTGATTCGAATTGAATGAGAGAGTCTAGCTTAACTGAATGTAAGCCACAGTCAACACTCAAGTTAACCATTGATCAAAACCCTAATTGACTCAACTGAGCCCTTACTGAAGTCGAAGTGCAATAAATGATTGAGTCTAACTGAAAGTAGCTCAGACACATGTCACTGCAAGCCAACCAACAATTGGTAGCACATCAATGACTCCAATGAACCTCGATGAGGTTAAATAAAGTGTAACTGACCATCATAAGTGGTTGGAGGCACCCCTATTGACTCTAGCTCATTAAATAATCAATTTAATGAAGGAAGGCACCTTCAATGCTCTGTTTAATTGATTGTAATAATCAATTAGCAATATGGGGCATTTATGACACTCAGATCACCCCTGGAGTGCTCCAGTTAGCCTTCCCGAATGTAGGAGAAGGCTAAGTTAGCCTCCTTGACTGAAGGTAGGCATGGGTGTGCTCATGCTAATGTTATACAATGCTCCTCTGATGTCAATTAAGTCAATAAAACTTAGGATAGTGGTTTATCTAGGCCAAATTGACCAAAATGAGTGTGTATGGTGGTAAATGTCTCCAACACCCCCCCTTAAGCTATACTCAGGAGGAGTAGAAAACAAAAAGTGCATAAGAATGCTAGGGCACCGGAAACAAAGGCCATAGGTCACTCTGTACAATACTGAAACTAAAAAATGATGCTCAAAACAAACTAAGTGAGGAAAAGAGGGCAAACCCAGTGGGAAAAACCCCCCCTCAAGCTGAACACTGAAATTAGTTGGATCACCCTGATGAACTCACCGCCAACAGTGAACAGAGGTAAGTGAACTTCTTTTCTGAAAATCTCTTGGTGAAGATGTTTGCAATCTGCTCATCAGTCGGGTAGTATTGCAGAGTGATGGTTTAGTCATGCACTAGCTCCTTGATATAGTGCATGTGTATCTCTACATGCTTGGTCCTCTGCTTGGTAACTAGATCTGTGGATATCTTGATAACACTTTGATTGTCATAAAAGAGGACAGTGGACAAAGTACTACTAAGATAAAACTATGAAAGAATTCCTTGCAACCAAACAACTTGGATGCAAGCATTCACCACTCCTCGATACTCGGCCTCTGCTGAAGACAATGCTATGGCGGCTTGATTTTTGCTAGACCAGAAAATGGGGCCACCACCAAACATAAATACATATTGAGAAGTTGAATTTCGATCACTAGAATCACCTGCCTAATCAAAATCTGTGTATCCAACCAACTCTAGCTCGAAGTCTGCAGCATAGTGAATGTTGTAGGTCCTGGTTCCCTGAATGTACTAGAGGATCCTCTTGGCTGCCTTCCAATGAAGATCATGGGGATGCTGCATGTATCTTGATAAAGCATTCATGGCATAATAGATATCTGGATGAGAATGAGTCAAGTACAACAAGCTACCAATCAGCTGTCGATAAATAGTCTAGTCCATGGGAGGTGTACTTTTTCCTTCTTCAAGGCTGATCCTTGAAAGGAAATCGAATGGTGCAGGCCTACATTCAACCATGTTAAACTTGACTAACAGGTTTGATATGTATTTGGACTGAGTGACCACTATCCCATCATAATTTTGCTCAATTTCAAGACCCAAAAATTGTTTTAAGAGCCTCATACTACTCTATATACACATTTGGATCTGATCTACACCTTTGGAAGTTTTGTGAGAGAAGGAAGGAATCCATCTTGGAATACCACTCTCTTGGGGCATGTTTTAACCCGTATAGTGACTTCTTTAGCTTGCAAACCAAGGATGGATCAGAGATGTAGCCCTCAGGATGCTTCATGTATATCTCCTCATGAATATATCCATGTAGAAAGGATGAATTAACATCCATATGATGCACTTCCCAGTGCTTAGATGCTGAAATTGCCAAAACTAGGCGGATGGAGTCCATTTTTGCAACCGGTGCAAAAGTCTCATGGTAGTCCACACCTTGGACCTGAGAGAAACCTTTTGCCACTAGCCTTGGCTTATATTTGTAGGTGCTTCCATCTATAGCTACCTTAGTGTGAAAAATCCACTTGCATTGAACCAATTTCCTTCTTGGAGGAAGAGAAACTAGCTCCTAAGTAATGTTTTTCTGAAGAGAATTCATCTCTTCATCCATGGCAACTTGCCATCTCGGATCCTTCCGAGCATGGTAGTAGGACTTTGGGTCTGAACTTATCATCAAATAACAATATTTGGGTAGAAAATAATGAGGACAAGAGAGCGCAATACCTGCTCTTTGGAAATTAGACCAGGTTCTCCTTGGATCATCCAAATTTCCAATGTTATCTCCTGCAGAGGAGAGTGTCTGTCGGGCTCATGTTGGGAGAGGATTTTGTACTTCAGTTTCTGATTCAGCATCTAATGTTTTCTATACACTGATATAAGAAATCAAAGGATCCAAATCAGGTTCATCACCCCCAATTTCATCATCCAAATATTCAATAGAATAGGAAGGAAATTTAGCAGTTTTCTCCTTCACTAGTTCCACCTCCTGAAGAGGCTCATCAAACTTGACACTCCTTTCGATGATGATATGTTTTGTTTTGATATATAGAAGCTTGAAAAGTTTGTGATTTCAAGCTTTTCATATTCATCAGGATACCTAATAAATAGACATTCTATGCTTTACGGTTGCAAAGCCCTCCTTTTCTCAAGTGGAATTCAGGCCCATGCAGTGGACCCAAACACCCGCAGGTTCGACACATCCAGCTTGTGTTTGAAGTATGCTTTGAAAGGGGTCTTCCCTTTCAAGGATGAGTGTGGCACACTGTTATAAATATATGCTACAGCATGCATGAATTCATCCCAAAAATTTGCAGCCAACTTCTTTGATTCCAACATATAGGTGGTCATCTCCTTGAGAGACCGATTCTTCCTTTCCTCCTCTACACCATTCTACTGTGGAGTGTAGGGAATTGAATGCTGGACCTGAATACCACTTTGGTAGCATATGAGAAGGAAATCATTACTGGCATACTCCCCACCATTATCATATATCAATATCTTTATCTTTTGGGTAGATTCATTCTTGATCAAGGCCTTCAGTTCAGTGAATTTTTCACAGACTTCAGACTTCTTTTTGATAAAGAAGACCCATGTGTACCTGGAAAAATCATCAATAAAAGTCAGAAGAAGATACCTTGATCCATTCATGGATGTGATAGGCATGGGACTGCTGATATCTGAATGTATCAGTCCCAAGATACATGTAGCTCGGCTTGCCTTCCCCCGATTGAACTTGTGCTTAGAGTGCTTTCCAACAACACAACCCTTGCAAATTCCAGTGGTTGCCTTGATGACTGGGAGGCCTTCAACCATGGAAATTTTCTGTAATTGCTACAAGTATTTGAAGTTAATATAGCCAAACCTCTCATGCCATAGTATACTAACTTCATTTCCATGAGTCAGCAGTGCGGTGGGCTTTGCATCCGCCACAAAGTGGGAAAACTCATAGGCGTTTGCATGATGGTATGCAAGGCTTGTAGCAGGGATTTCTCGTTGCTACAGGGGAAGGAATGGCTTCCTTGTGTCTATAGGATAGAAGGGTAGGTTCCTGCTTGGAAAAAGAATGAAAGGAAAAATGGAATGTAAAGAATAGAAATAAAAACAAAGATGGAAGAGAAATATGGATAACCCCTCTGCAAACAAAGGTTAGGGTTCCACTTCCAATTAACTGCAAATAATGATTAAGCTATTGTAAACCAAAATACCTGCAAAAAAAGTTAGGAGATAAACCTCCAAATGAAATCATGGGTTAGAAAACAAAGAAAGTACTAAGAAAATAAACAAAACAAGAAAACACAGTTATACCTTCTCTTTGGGTGGAAATGGGCCACCATGCCCTAGCTTGTGGAAGCACCTCTCTTGGATGGGGGAGCTATGGCTCAATGAAGATGGAGGATAGGGAGTGTGAGTGGCTTGATAGACAAAGGGTCTCAAGGCATCCATGGGTAGCATAATAGTATGCAAGGGAGAAGTGTTTTGAGAGTGACCCCCCACACTCCTTTTATAGCTTTTTTGGGGTTTTAGGGTTTTAAGCCCTTGTTCCGGGCTTTAGTCCCTTTTTTGGGATTTTATCCCCTTTCATCCCAATTTTATCTCCTTTTAGGGTTTTAGCCCCTTTTTGGGGGCTTTAGGTCCTAGGAGAGTATTTTGGGCTTGTTTGTGGGGTTTTTAAGCCCTTTTCTTCATCCTTAAGCATTTTTGAGGGTGTGGGGGTCTAATGGAGGGTCGTGAAGTGGTGTCCTTGGGTTGTGTAGGTCATGGAGAGCTTAGTGAGGGATTTTTTGGGTTAATAGATTGCCCACTAATGTGTGAGGGAAGGAGCTCATTGTATGGCCGACGGACATCATAGGATTTGCTGTGGTGAGGTGGTGCTTCTGGGGCTGGGGCATGGTGGCTTTTGGTTTTTGTATTAATATGGTTCCCATCAATGGGTGAGATACAAATATTGTGTGACATGTATATGGATGAGGCAGGCATCCCTATGCTCATCACAATGCCAAAAGAATAATTTGATCTATGCTCTAAAATACAAGAGCCGATCATATACAACTGATGATACAATAATGGTTTCCTCAATGTGAGGTTGAATACAATAATGATCTGGTAATTTGGACCCATGGAATTCTCATGGAATGCTTTATATTCATGAATGATGGTCTACTGGATCTGAAACGGTACATAGCTGTGTGGAATCACTGATTGAGAGTCAGAGTCTCTCTGGTACAAGTATGTTGCATCAATCATAAAGGTATATCGAAGCACTTCTGGTGCTTTTGAACATTGTCTCCAATGCAACCCAAAAATCACAAGGGACATAACCTGTTTAGGTCCCTCGAATAGACTCATGAATGTGCTAGAGTCAGGTGACATCCGGGGCCTTCGACCAAGTACTGTGCGGACCAAACCCTGTATGAATCTCAACGATGTGATGATGTAGTTGGAGTTGAGCACGTGAGAAACAACCATCTCGAGAGGCACTAAGGACTCCTCTCAAGTGGTCCAAGGAACTCATCGATGAGGTTAATGAAACCAGGATATAGGGGCCTCTGGTTCTTTCCTCTGAAAAATATGTGTGTTCATCGACAGAGGGGGACCTGCCCCTAGTCAAGGCAATGAAGTTTCCTTGACTAGGAGCATGA
>LPNX010039796.1:0-60263 GCA_001517045.1 Pseudotsuga menziesii | reverse complement strand
GGGGGGGGGGGGGAGAGGAAGAGGGAAATAATTGAACAAGGGTAGGGGGAGTGTGGTAGACTCAAAATTCCTTTCTTCAGAGTATGATGGCAAGGCGGACCATGCATCAAATGAAACTTGACTCATGGGAATGGGATCATGGCTGTAATACCGGGAATGTCATTGCAAATGGGAAATGCTTTGAGGAGGTAGACACTTTTGATATTGATGGGATCCAAGGAAGACACATTGCAGAGTACTTTGAACAAAGGAGACCGAAAGGGGGAATGTTTCCAAACTATTTTCTATGGGGTGGTGCCTAGGGACACCATTATGGTACAATCTCATGGATTCTTGGTGAGCCCAAGAAGGTAAACGCTCGATGGTGCTTTCAATTTTAGAGAGTCTGAAAGCACGAAGAAGACTCTAGTACTGGGGGCTCTTTTTTGTTGGTAGTCTCCTATTCCCGAGAAAGGATAAAAGTATACATAGGAGAGCTCTCCCATCCTGTAGGGGATGAGATAATTCTTTACCATTGGTAGTCCAATCAGGTTGAAAAAGGTTAAACCTATACTGACTAGATGGTCATTCAAATACTTTTACGAGCATGAATGAAACCAAGTTTGCTCGGCAATCTTTTCTTGATGAGAAGGCTAGAAAAGAGCTTAACGAAAACCCTTGGTGAGCTTTTTCGTAAAGTGCGGCCCCTCTGCCCGAGAAAGCATAAAAGTATGCAGAGGGGAACAGTCTTGGCTTGACTGTGCCAAGGAGGTCCTTTTAATTTAATGGTCTACATGGTCCACAAAATAAGGTAAACGAGACAATGTAGATGCCCTTTCTTATACTTTAGCGAGCGGGAAAGGAATCAGCTGTGCTCAGCTATCTTTTCACTGTTTTAAGGAGTCAGAAAAGAGCTTAAACAAAACTCCAGTGTGGTCAACCGATTGCGGTGCCATAGGCGGTGCCCCATGTCGGGACGGTGGACAGAGGTCCAAAGGTCATCTACGTAGTATGGATGGAGCAGAAGGATCTCAAACATACCAATACATGAGTGGGATAAATCGCGGCATAGGGTCACGAGTTGGTGCGGCAGAGGCACCCAAACTGAGGTGGCTCTCGAACAAAGATCAGGAGAGAGTGTGTGTGTGTGTTGCCGTGGATTGACTTGACTACATATGATGTGATTGCAAGTCCGGGGGTAGTTATATACCAAATACATACAATAAAAGTAAATCGTTTTGTGGGCAATGGTCCAAAAGTCCGTGTACAATATGGTGAATGGGGAAGATAACTATGTGTTAAAATACAAAATAAAAGTAAAAAATGACATTCCATAATGGGCAGTGGCCCAAAAATTCACATGAGTAGCAATCGAGAGGTGTGATACATGTAGAGGTCCGTAGACACTCGCATCATCACGTCATGGCTTGTAAATTGAGGTGACTTGTGGGGAACGGTCCCAAAATTTATTTGTTAAACATGAGATGATGGTCTCATAAGGAAATGGAAATTTGAGCCCAGAGGTGTGAGAGGTGTCTCGAACCGGTTCCAGGTGACTTTGGATTAGCAGCTAATGGTGCTGCCCCTGAATGGGGCTCTTTTATTTGTGGTAAAAACATTGCAAAACAAAAAGGGAGAAAACTATGCTATAAGGGACTCATAGTGGTTATATCAGGAATAGACTCTCTTAAGGTGGAGCTCGTTGCGTGGCTTGTTCAAGAGTCGATCATTTGAGTCAGTGAAGAGGTATGCCCCCTTGCCAAGATGAAGTTCCTTGGCAAGGTAGGGTGATGGAATCTTGTCTTTTATGAGAAGAACCAATTCCACACTATGGTTTAAAGGGAATCGGGTAAAACCAGAGGTGTTCTTACAGATCTCTCCATCATCGCGTAAGTGGTGCTAGGATAGATCAGGTGGATCTTCCACATCCGATGAGATAGAAGGAAAAAATGGTGCAAGAGATCATGTAAATGGTATTGGGTATGGTTTTTGTGGCCCCCAGTCTCTGTCGGAGGAAGAGGGGAAGGCCTGGAGACAGAAGGAGTCTTTGATGGACCTAGAGGTAGGTGCAACATCATCTCAATTGGTTGGACATGAGTCAACACATCGTGGGGCCTCAGAGGTACGGTATGTGGTTCAAGGTACCACACAGGATCTCCAAGCCTGAAATCTTGTAGATTGAGGGTTGTCATGGCAGAGTTACTCACAATCCCAGATGGTAGGAAAAGGAAAAGGAAAAGAACAAGGAAAAGGATCGTGTTAATCGGGAATGAACCCCAATGTTTCCCTAATAACTCAGGTTGCGGCTGTGGTTAGGGAAAGAATGGAAGAGACAGGTCTAATGGGCCGTTGGTGATGGTGGAGACAATAGGGTTGGTTGAACTGGACATCATGTAGATGGACATGGTGTCTGAAGAAGGTAGTGGGGGGTGCACTTCTTCGATCAAGGTGATTTCAAACTCAAGAGAATGTTGATGGAGGTCAGCTAGAGCCATTCGAAATTCAGGGAGGTCTTCGCAATGGTGCGAGTAATATCCATACAAGCCATGAAGGGAACAAGCATGGTTCGTTATCAATGCCTTGTTCCTAACTATTGGCGTGGTTGGGAGTTCAACCACGGGGATTTTTTCGTTTGTATCCATGGCATCCAAATGCGCACAGATCATGGGGATTTCAGGGAAACTTTGAGTTGGATGGCCCTGTTGCTTGCAGACGGCACAAGGCAAGACTTGTCATGGTTCTGCGGTGGCTTTGGAATTCTTTCCTTTGGCCCTTTTTGGGTGGGGAAATGCGGGTACAGGTGCAGTGGTTGGATTTTACGGACCAGGTGGAGGGTGAGACTCGACCGCAATGGGTTGCATCAGGATTAAAATAACCTGGTGCATTGTTGGTTGAGCCGGTGGATCAAGATACCACACCAAAATTCCGAATGTAAAGTTGGGCAGGCTTAAGGTGCCCATTACCAGCTTACTCATGACACTAGGTGGGGGGAAGAGGAAGGGAATCGTATGGACTGGAGATGAGCCCAAATAAATCCCTGACGGTTGCATGTGGGGATTTGGTTATGGTTGTGGTTGCATGAAATGCTGCTGCTGCGGGTGATGTTGTGGCTATTGTTGGTGTTGCGACTATGGATGGTGTTGGGGTTGGGTTTGGGGATGTAGCTATACTTATTGTTTGGGTACAACGATGCTAGATGAGACCATGCACAATTCTGTAGTCTCATTTTGTATCAGTGGTGGTGACACTGAGGGGAAAGGAGCTGTCATGGTGGGATCGGAAAACAACCCAAGGCCCACATTCAACAATGGGTAGGTTGGTGTGTTGTCAACCATAGTGTTGATTGCAGGGACGACATGAGCATGTGTGGTTGCACCTTGTAGCTTAATAGTGGTGATGGTCAGGACAACGTTGGCGTGTCCTGTTAACCCTTGCGGATCATGATAAGTGAGCTGATCAATGGTCACAATCTTCCCTTCGTGGGGGAACATCACGAGACAGAAGACAGTTGATGTGACTGCTCTCATGGCATACATATAACTTCTTCCAAGGAGAAGGCTATAGTTTAGTTGAGCATTGACAACCTTTATGTCAATTAGTACTGTCTTCCCAGCTAATGTGATGGGGACATGGGGGAGGATTGCTTGGGATTTAGTGGGGTGTCTATCATAAGCCCCCAGATTTGTGGAGGATGGTTGTAGAATTGGTGATCCAAGTTTCTACCAAAATAGGGTGGACATAACGTACGTGGATTCCCCCTCATCCACTATGCATCGATGCACAACCAAATTCCGGATGGACACTGGGATTTCAAAGGTGATGGTCGATGGCATGCGTGGTTTCCCATTATCTGTGTCGAATGTGATCAACTTGGATTCGGAGGGGTCTACTGCCCCAAGGTTATCTAGTAAAGCTTTCTGCTGTGTTGGGTAGGTTTTAAGTACCTCAAGAGTGGACATGGTGGTTGGCGTTTGGGCCAAATCATCCACAATGCTATAGCTGACTGTAGCTCTAGCCGTGGCGTTATTGGCAATCCTGCGTACGGGAGGGCATAGGAATGGGGGTAACTGAAGAGGTAGGTTGACTATTTTGGATGTTGAGGCTGCTGATGTGTCAGCGGGTTCAGAGGTGGTACCGTACCGATTCCGTCTAGTTTGTAAGTTGACATCTTCAGTCATCATGGCTAGCAGGTGGTGAACACTTGTTTTAGCTGTGGGAGGTGCCCCCGGAGCATTGGGATTGCGTTGGGGAGGAGGTGTGGTTCCCACCAACCCTTGGACTGGTAGTGGGTTTTGAAGCACCATAGGAGGAGGTCCTTGTGGGGCTAGGTTGGTTTGGGCTTTATTTGCAGCGTTGGTGAATTATTGGACCTCGTTTTGAATGGCCTGCTTAGCTCGACCCATGGGGGGACACTTGAATGTGTAGTGCCCATAAACATCACAAAGTGTGCATAGTTGGTTTGTGTGCAACGAGGCGTTGCATCTTGGTGCGTTTGGTCGTGGGGGGTTTTGAACTGGTCGGTTCATCGTGGAATTCTTGGGAGGGTTCAGTTGTTGACCGCCTCCCTGAGGTTGGTTATTGTCTTGGTTTTGAGGCTAATTATTTCTAGCTTGCCCTTGTTGGTTGTTGGGGGCAGGCTGGTTGGGACAGTTTTGTTGTGCAAACACTTGTCCCAACGGAATGGGTGGAGTGGGGGAGGGATATTGAACTGGTTGCATTGGTGGTGCATAGTAGATTTGTGGGGGTGGTGGTGCCACAAATGTGGGAATTTTCCCCACATACTGCTATGTTGGCCAAGCCATGGCCTGAGCCTGTTGTGGTGGTGCAGGCTATGTGTAGGAAGTTGTTGCTCCGAATTGGGACATCATTCTAGCGTAGTCCGGAGCTTGGTTTTGGTAAGCAACATTAGCAGTGTTGCTTCATTGTGATGGAACTGTAGGTGGGGTTGGTTGGTGTTATGGCTATTGGGAGACCGATCCTATGATGCCATCTATAGCATGGGATGCCCCCGGTGCATCATGGTAGGAGGTACTCGGACGGGGAGCGTCTGGAATGACGGTGTACAAATATTCAGACTGAGTGTAGATCAGGTCAAACTACTGAGCTTTCAGTATGGCCTCTTCGTCAGATTGAGGACGTTCGAATGTGACATCCTTTTCTATGGGTGGGAGCAAGGTCTTAAGGAACCAATCAAAAAATAGGTTACAGTGTCGCCGCCACTCATGGATATGGTCGGTTATATGAGTCGCAGTGTTTTGACGACAGGATAACAGGATCTCCACCCCCTCATCATATCTGACGGGGAGTTGGAAATACTGTAGGAACATGGAAGCTAGGGAGTTGAAGTCAGGGTATTTGGCCTGCGATAGTTCAATGTACCATTTGGCCACAACACCTGTGAGGGTGCGTTGGAATAGCCTCAGTCTGATGGAATCGTCTATGATGTTTTTTGACGAGCACCATAGATGGAATGTCATTGTGTGGTTTTGGGGACATTCCCCTGCTTTTCCTTCAAACTTGGGGATGTCTGATGGCAACTTTGTTGGCATGGGTGGCTAGAAAGCTTGGTGGTTGATGGGGTCATTTGTTAACTGAGCCAAATCAGCCAAGTTAAGACAAGCCATGAATGGCAAATTTGACCCTAGGTTGATATCAGATGGGGCAGCGATGGTGGTGGGGTTTGCAGGTTCGTAATGCATCTACACAGCTGGGGGTACTTGTAATGGTGCCATTGTGGATGGGCCAATGCCCCCAAGTGTTGTGGGGGGGATAGTATGGGTGGCGGGGACATTTCCCCCATGTATGATAGTAGGGGAAATGTAAGTGGAAGGTCCATTACCCCCCTGTGTGGCAGGAGGGGTAGTGTAGGTGGAGGGGCCACTGCCCCTGTGTGTTGCAAGTGGGATAGCTTGGTTGGTCACTATAGGTGGTGGCAGCTGACTGATGATAGTTTGCATGAATATGATTGGGCCACCTTCAGGGTTATTAGTGATAGGTTGTGGTGTGGACATGGGTCCACTTGCTATGGGTATGCCAAAAAATGGATCCAAGTTTGCACTAGCCATGGGGCTTGATGGTGTTGTATGGAGGTATGGTTCAGACTGATACGGGTCTAAATCTAAATCAGAGGCTGTGTGGCCTTCTGAAAATGTGAGAGTTCATCAAGAATAGGCTCGACGGTGTCAGTTCAACGTTTTGAATGGTGGTGGTTCACCTCTTAGGCATGAGGAAGAGTGTGGGGGATCAATTGTGTTAAATGTTTATCAAACTGATGGGAATGATGTTTGGACCCCAGTTTCGGTGGCTTCTGATTGGCTTTAGGTGGTCAATCAGCCACCAAGACTCCTAGAAGACAGCACTTGGATTTTTCCTCATAGGTGTTTCTACTCAATCGGAAGGGGTTGTAGCCCATTTTGCTTGGCAATTCCTCTCAGCGGCCAGCTACTTTGGGGTTCCTGTGGCACTCCTCATAATGAGTTTCTGGGAAGATCCCAAGTACTTGCCACAATTGAAGTAGTCAGGGACTTATATCCTCAAAGACTGTAGATTTGTTTGTACTTAGTGTAAATTGATAAATTTTGGGGCTCTCTCAGTGTCATGAATTGAGTTGGGTTGATTGCTTGGTATGGTGTATTTGTTTGTCTGTTTTTCTGGTATTTGGTAGCTGCAAATGGTTTATGAATTCATCCTATTGTGGTATAGTTCATGTCATTGTGTATGGAAGCATTGAATAATTAGAAATTTGTGAACAAATACAGTTTTTAACCCTGATTGTTGATGGCCTAACTAGATGACTACCTCACACTGATATTCCTCTTCAACCAAGAGAAGGTGTTGGGCTCTCATCACAATGGGAATAAGCTTATCCGTAGATCCATAGGTCACCTCTTGGATGCAAGGTTTATCAACAGGGAGGACACTTAGCGCCGTGAGAGGTCCTCCTTCTCTACCCCCTCTACCTTCCAGGTCATCCGGTTTTAATGGTTTGGAACAATATTAGTGAACGGCCTAGATCTATACGAGCTTGCCCTACATCGTATCCCAGAATACACTGGAGGGTGATGACTAGGTAGAGAAGGAAGGGTAAGCAAGAAAATTAGTTTTAGGTTGATTTTAGTTAAAGCTACATTCATTTGATTAAGCCATTAAGATTTACATGGAATTTACACATTGTTTGTAAAAGAAATTGCAGGAAATTGTAACAGAAACTAAAATTGACTTATAGTGCTGGACAGATGCGGTTGAGCCACACTGAAAGTCCTTATAAAACTGAAATTTAAGCTCTATTTGACAGGCCACACATTTTTGGTCAAATTTGGCGAGGGGGGCGCAATATTTTTTCAAAAACAGGCAAGGGGGTCACACAACTATCACAGACAGTGACGGTCTATGTTTCTGAATGAAGTCACACTTTTCAGGGGATTAAGTGTGCCCTAGGTGCACCTGTTAGGCCATTAAGTGCACCCTCATCCCCTGTTCAGGGCTGATAAGTGTGACCTACCCCGGATTTGGGGTTTTTTCTGATACAAAGTCAGATTCGACCAATAGTAACTTGTACTGTGGCCAAATTGACTCGGATTTGCCTAGCAGAGGCTTCAACAAGACTAATAATTGGAAATAAACAAGATTTAAACTGAATTTGACATGAAATTTTAAAAACTAGGGCAAAAAACTTGAAAAACTTGAAATTTTAAAAATTTGGACCAGGGATCCTATGGGATCAACTTGGTATGGTCGCCCATTCTGTAGCAAGGATTTCTCCTCGCTATAGGGGCAGGAATGGCTCCCTTCTATTTATAGGATAGAAGGGTAGGTTCCTACTTGGAAAAAGACTGAAAGGAAAAACAGAATGTAAAGAACAAAAATAAAAGCAAAGATGGAAGAGAAATATGGAGAACCCCTCTACAAACAAAGGTTAGGGTTCCACTTCCAATGACTTGCAAACAATGGTTAAGCTACTGTAAACTGAAATACCTACAAAACAAGTTAGGAAATAAACTTGCAAATGAAATCATGGGTTAGAAAACAAAGAAACTACTAAGCAAATAAACAAAACAAGAAAACACAGTTATACCTTCTCTTTGGGTGGAAATGGGCCACCATGCCCTAGCTTGTGGAAGCACCTCTCTTGGATGGGGGAGCTATGGCTCAATGAAGATGGACTAGAGGGAGTGTGGGTGGCTTGAGAGATAAAGGGTCTCAAGGCATCCACGGGTAGCATAACAGTATGCAAGGGAGAAGTGTTTTGAGAGTGACCCCCACCCTCCTTTTATAGTTTTTTTGGGGTTTTAGGGTTTTAGGCCCTTGGTATAGGATTTAGCCCCTTCTGCCCTAATTTTAGCTTCTTTTAGGGTTTTAGCCCCTTTTTGGGAGCGTTAGCTCCTAGGAGAGTATTTTGGGATCCTTTTTGGGGTTTTTAAGCCCTTTTCTTCATCCTCAAGCATTTTTTAGGGTGTGTGGGTCTAATGGAGGGTCGTGAAGTGGTGTCCTTGGGTGGTGTAGGTCATGGAGAGCTTAGTGAGGGATTTTTTGGGTTAACAAGGCCTTTTACAACAAGTTTCCCGGATTCAAGTTCTATGATCTCTACATCATTCGGGTTGAAGGATACTCTCTTCGAAACTTTCGTATGTGTTATTTGATAGACACTAAAGAGATTTGATTCCAGAGATGGTACATACAAAACATTTGAAAAATAGCCATTCTCAAGATCAACAGTACCTTGTCCTTCTGAAATGATAGTGGAGTCATCTCCCATGTGGATGGGGATGGATTTTTCGGTCTTCAAAGATGAGAAGGAGTCTCTTAGCCATCATGTGGTTCGAAGCTCCAGAATCTATCAAGAGTTCTTTAGACTTCGAAGTACTTTCCATGAGGGCATGACCTCTTTCATGCTGTGGTTCCTGATCTTGCTAATCTCTCCTTCAAAAGTTTTCCGGAAGATTGATGTGATTTCTCTCAAGGAGAGAGGTAGCTTCATCAAGTTTCTTCTTCATGCAAGCATGTTCAGGGTGGAATCCCTTCCCATAGTATGAACACTTGACTTTTTCCTTTCCATGATGCCTTTTTCCTATGTTCTTCTTTGAGTCGGAAGACTCATCATGCTATTGGTTTCCACTTTAGGCTTAGGAGGTTCAAATTTAGTTTTTGGGTTCTTCTGCTACTTTCCTTTACCCTTCAAATCTTTGGGCCCCGAGACATGGAGGGCTTGATCACGGGAGGATCTGATGATCCCCATCTAGATAAGCTTATCATGTTCACTTGTTAAGGACTCAATGAAGGCATTGATTGAAGGAATCTTCCATCAAGGGGTTGTGAGTTTCCCTGCATGGAATGTAGAGACAAAAATTGAATAATCAGCTCCAATTTTGGAGAGTATGCTGAGGATGAGCTGATCATCCTCCTTCTCCACTTTGCATTGCTTCAACAGTAAGACAATGTGCTTGAACTTTGTGAAAAAGTCATTCAAGGTTTCAAAATTGGAAGGATGGAGAGACATCAACTCATTCTGAATATGGTACACTCTCAAATCATCCTGCTTTCCATACAAGGTTTCCAATTTTTCTCGGATTTCAATTGGAGTCTTCAATCTTGAAAGAAGGAAAAGAAGATCCTGGGAAACAGAGAGGCACAAGAATCCGAAAGGTTCATCCTTCTTGTTCAAGAATCTAGCTTTGTCTGTCACAGAATTAGGCTCTTCTTTAGTGTCCATAGTGACCCTATAGATTCCTTTGGCATGTAACTGGATATCCATGTTTCCTTTCCGTGAGTGGAAATTGAATGAAGTCAAGAGTTCTATGGAAGAAGCCATCTGAATCTGTTGGAGCAAATGGTTTCACCTGTTAAAAACCTGAAAATCACAACAAAAAGAGCACCGTAAGGTCAGAAAACCTACACATTTTAGGCTTTCATCACACCCAACATAGTCAATCAAGCAAGCTTGATCAACAATTTCCTTACTTGGGGTATTAAGTGGTAAGCCTTGGCTTCTGGTGCAATGCTGGATTTTTGAGCTATTGCTCAATTTTTCATGCAAGACCTGTCAAAAAAATTGTTTTTGAGAGATCTGAGCTTTGTCCCATCGTGAGCTTTGATACCATATTAATTTGTGACAGTGGTATAGGAATTGAAAACACAGTCTCACAAAAAATACAGACAGACAATCATAAAATTGGCAAAATGGTGCTGCAATGGAAGTAGCAGCTTTGTATAATCAAATGAATAATGAATAATACAACATAATGATCATACTGGAAGCATGAATTCCAAGGCAATTTGAATTCCCAAGGAGGTCATTCGAATTGAATGAGTGAGTCTATCTTAACTAATTGTAAGCCACAGCCAACACTCAAGTTAACCACTCATCAAAACCCTAATTGACTCAACTGATCCCTAACTAAAGTCGGAGTGCAATAAATGACTGATTCTAACTGAAAGTAGCTCAGACACATGTCATTGCAATCCAAACAACAAGTGGTAGTGCATCAATGACTCTAATGAACCCCAATGAGGTTAACTGAAGTGTAACTAACCATCAAAAGTGGTTGGAGGCACCCCTGTTGACTACACTTCATTGAATAAACATTAAATAATCAATTAAATGAAGGAAGGCACCTTCATTTCTTTGTTTAACTAAGTGTAACCATCAGTTAGCAATATGGGGCATTTATGACACTCAGATCACCCGCAGAGTGCTCTAGTTAACCTTCCTGAATGTAGGAGAAGGCTAAGTTAGCCTCCTTGACTGAAGGTAGGCATGGCTGTGCTCATGTTGATGTCATACAGTGCTCCTATGATGTCAATTAAGTCAATAAAACTTAGGATAGTGGTTTAACTAGGCCAAATTGACCAAAATGAGTGTGTATGGTGGTAAATGTCTCCAACAATAAAGACCCAATCCAAAGAGAGGCTTGGGCATCTTCCATGTTTTTGGATTCAATATTCTGCCTGATTATTCTCAAGAGAGTTCTTGGAGAACATATTTTCCTAAGAGGAAAAAGGAGAATTGATTCAAAAACTGATATCCCAGTTAAGTAATCCTTACCTTAGGAGCTCTAAGCTACTTCCATGTTAGAACCAGCTCGGGGGGATACAGATTCAATCCAGGAATGGTTTTGGGTCATGGTTGCATGGAACTTGGTAGTTCTTAAGTGATTCGATTATCTATACATAGGTCATATCTGTCTATGAATTTTTTAATGCTAGGTATTTGAGTGTAGGTTTTCAGCCATTGAAATAGCTTCATTTTGCAAGTACGAGGTTCTTTATTTTTCCCTTTCATAGTGTACTAGTTTTACTGTACTGAAGTAGGTTGAATTATTGATAATCATATAGTAACTGTCTATTATAAACTAGGTTATCTTTTAAGCAGTTCTTTCCCTGGCTATTAAGGTAAAGGTCTCATTGTTTAGTTCATTCCTGAAATTTATTTCCAAACCAAGTTGTTATCACTCCTGGAAACTCTTATAGGTTGTAGCTCAAAGATTCCTCGTAACTTAATATATTCTCTGAATGATGGGTATGTGCTTGGATCAAGATGAATATCTAACATCATTGGATTGTCTACTCAACACAATCTTAAGTATACTCAAACAATACAAGGCCTTCAAGGACTATTATCAAATAGGTAAAAGGATCCAGAAACTAATCAATTAATCAGAACATACATAAAGAAATTACATATGATGGACCAATTAACTAGCAATGAGTGCTAATGATCCTAGTCTGAATAATCAAAGGTAAGATGACAATTACCATAGGATTATAAACATAGACAAAGAATACCATTCAACTCAATAGCATAGAACAAAGATAAGAAAAGAAGATCTGGCAATAATGAATAAAGTGCTTTAAAATTTACAAAATCATTTGAGGAGATAACATCTGGCTCCTACTCGGGAATGGAATCCTCCCTGTGAGGTTCCAAGAACCACATACCTATTGCCTTTCCTGAAAAAACTTAGACTGAAACTTAAATCTACTATTCCATTGGGCATGGAGTTATTTGGAAAAACTGACAAAAAACAAATGATATTTACAATGGAATGTTTTGAACTTGCAGTTCCATTGGGCATGGAGTCATCTGGCCTTTATAATGAATAAAGTGCTTTAAAATTTACAAAATCATTTGAGGAGATAAAATATGGCTCCTACTCGGGAATGGAATCCTCCCTGTGAGGTTCCAAGAACTACATACCTATTGCCTTTCCTGAAAAAACTTAGATTGAAACTTAAATCTACTATTCCATTGGGCATGGAGTTATTTGGAAAAACTAAAAAAAAACAAATGATATTTACAATGGAATGTTTTGAACTTGCAGTTCCATTGGGCATGGAGTCATCTGGCCTTTATCAGTGATCCATTGCAAACCTGCAGTCTTCCTGTAGCATGCTCTTCTTATTCACGAAATCAATCAACTAAAAATGATCTAGCTACTCATATGAAGAGCTTATTGACACACCTACTCCTACTTTTAACCATTTGACTGATGCTTAATCAAGTAAACTCATGCTTCCAATGAAGCCATATTAGAAACTAATTTGTTGAACCTGTTCTTGATCTTGACTAGAAAAATAATGGAATTCATGTCATGCAGAAATATAATTTGAAAAGATGACAGAACTATTCTTCGTCTAAAAAAAATATTTTGATATTTATGTTGCTCATGGATTCCAAATAATCAACAACCAAGTCATCAAAATCATAAAAGAATACCTCTTTAAGTAGTTGTTCCAACTGAATGAGATGCTTTTGCTAATGGATGTCTTCATTGGTATTAATGCTGAATGTAGTCTGCTCAACCTCTGTCAAAGGAAAATGCAAGCTCAATTGCCGATCTAAACCTTTATACTCCCTTTCACCATATCTCTGTAATTTGAATTCATCATGATATGCTGGCCTATTATAGCTCACAATTTCTTTGCAAGATATATCACTGGAATTTTGATCTACAAATTCATAACTATCATCAACTACAAAATGCACAAATTTCTGATCATCTCCTTGCTGAAAAGTAGAACTAGATGAAATTCCATAAGTGGACAAATATTCACAAACCTTAAAATGTTCTTCTTCATCACTGTATTTGTCAAATATGGGAACATCATGATAAAATCCTAATGACAGGGATAAATATTCTTGCATGAGATTATCAGCAACTGGATCTTGAAAAAGATTTGGAAAAATATCAGCTGGCTCCTCATCATAATCAACTTTCTCATCTAAATTTGAAATATCATGTTCATAAGGAGAAAGAGGGCCCTCCTGATGTTCTAGCTGAATATTAGATGATTCATGAAAATCTTGTTTCTCATAATAATTACAGGTTCCCTTGGTTTTGCAAATCTGAAAACTGTGGACTACCTTTAGAATCTGTTGCAGATTCAAATCTGTCACATGCTGATATAAAAATATGTTCATTATCTTTCGGATTTTCAAAGGAGACAAACTAAACTTCTTGACACCATAAGTCAGCAGATGCATTTGATACAATGTCAAAAGCATCTATATTATGATTATCATCCTGAATATCACTAATATATCGATCACAAAAACAAATGTCCCCTATTTCAGCATATTCTTCAGATTGATGAAAGTCAGAAATAATGTTAATAGAAGAACCTTTAGATCCTTTATTATCCCTTTCTAGTTCATGTTGATGGGAAAATACATCATCTTGATGATCGTTGAAGGGATGTTTCATATTGTGAGGGAGAGATCCATCTCTACTTACATATTCAAACTTATGATGTAATTCATATTCATTACAACAATTACCAAATACAAACTCATCTGAAAAATACCTTTTGTAGTGCTCAGTGAATGCTTTATTAAAATCCTTCAATGATGAAATGCTGGAAGGAGGTAAATAAAAATACCACTGAAGTGCATCACCATACAATGAATACATGAACATCTTCATGATGCCAATCAAATAGATCCATGCATTCATGAAACTGGATGAGGTGTTATGCAGGATTGTCTTCTTTGCTCTCTTTGAAGATAGGCAGAAAATCTTCCCATTCTAACGTATCAGGTAATTGACGCGGAAACCATGAACTGAAGAGAAGTTGAAAGGTGCAAACCTCCAAGCCAAAAGAGCAGCAAATTGTTTTGAGATCTGAATATTGTGGAGTCTCCAATGAATCCGTCCTTCATGGAGTCGCCAAATAGATGATTACAACCAAGAAAATGTCCTGTCTTTGTATATCATCAAAGCTGGATCTATGTCATGTCCCAAGGAATATGAGCTTCAATCTCCTCTCCGCAGCAATGACACCAAAATATTGTCACTCTAGGAAACTCTTCTAGGTTGTAGCTCAAAGATGCCTGGTGACTTAATCTATTCTCTCAATGATGGGTATGTGGTTGGATCAAGATGAATATCTAACATCACTGGATTACCTACTCAAGAAAGTCTTAAGTATACTTAAACAATACAAGGTCTTCAAGGACTATTATCAAGTAGGTAAAAGGATAAAGAAACTAATCAATTAATCAAAACATACATAAAACAATTACATATGATGGACCAATTAACTAGCAATGAGTGCTAATGATCCTGGTTTTAATAATCAAAGGTAAGATGACAGTTACCATAGGATTATAAACATAGACAAAGAATACCATTCAACTCAATAGCATAGAACAAAGATAAGAAAAGACAATATGACAATAATGAATAAAGTGCTTTAAAATTTACGAAACCATTTGACGAGATAACACAAGTATTTAAGGATTTTTTTCTCTTGTTTAATTCTACAATTCATTTCCTGTTTTATAATTTAAGGGTTTATGTTTTCATTTCTAAGTTCATGTCTGCAATTTATTTCCTGTCTTTAAATTTATTTTCCAAAACCTAGAACTACTCAAAACATAGCCTATAAATATATTAATTCTACTGAAAGATTTCCTATTGCCAGCAGACCTATACTTAATATAAATAAAACCAAATAGTATCTATAGTATTAGTATAAGCCCTAAACAAAACTTTAGAACATAAGTATAATGACTATCACATTAAATTAGAATATTATAAAATGGAACCTAAAAATAAATCATTCCATTGTTTATTATAAACAAAACCATAACCAAAATAACAAGCTACGAATGCCAATATAAAACCATCGAGACCTATAATGGTTTGTAGGCACTTTATACTTAAACAATATTATAAACAAATCATTTTCATCTGTATAAGTAAACAATAAATCAAATACACATTTAAGCTATCGAAGTCGTCTAAGGTCCGTGAGCACCATTGCCACATTCATAATAATCAAACTATACACTTAAAAAACATAAATTACAGATATCCAAATCATTTATCATAATAGAGTTTTCAACAAAATAAATTAACCCTAAATTTAATCCACAAAAATGCATTAACATATATCATATAAGAAAAAGGGTCACAAGATTGAATCCTGTTGGAATTTATGCCAGCCCAAATTATTTACACATATCCTTTACAATCAGGTGGCCCAAGATCGAATCATGTGAAGCTCATGAATTCAAAACCCATAATACATTTAAAAAAACCACATTGAATCTTGTAAGATTCACTAACAACTTTACCAAATGCTGTAACAATTTGTTAATCTTCTACACAGACCACTCTATTAAAATCAAAAGCCATAAGAGTAAACACAGACCGAAACTATTTCTATGTCAATGTTTCCCCTTTTCGTTACCAAATCAATACACAGGATGTAAATCAATTCAATATATCTCTACACAGAAACTAAAAACCCAAGTTAAAATTACACGTTGTATCCATTTCATGGCTCATGACCATTTATATACAAAACCCGTAAACCCTTAACATAAACCAATTAAAACCCCTGTCAATGCTAAGCAATAGAAACAAAATTGATACCCCCGGAGGTGTATATCAATTAGCAACCATGCACTTGGTAAGGTGTACGGGCTGTTAAGCAAGTCAAGGGTTCAAACCTCGTTGCAGCCTGAGATGTGTTATGGGGGTTAGTGTATTCTCCTAGAGATTATAGTGGTAGCGGTTAGAATCGACCTCATGTCACGCGAGTACAAAACTGGCCAGTTGTTGATTACTCCATATACAAAAAGAAAAAAATAGAAACGAAATTGATTCATAGGGTAAAATCCATAGTCATGACCTCTTTAAAATAAATACACAGGTAAGAATTAAAATCCATGATTTAAACCATAAATGAACACTTCATTCATCTATTACACAATCACCGAGTTAATGGAAAGAGTGTCATTTCAAAGTAATGGCATGCCTCTCAAAATTCAAGCAACATTGTAAATATCTAATTAAAGAATGAGCACGAATTTACCAGAGCCACAACAATTGACAATTAAGAATCATAACCATGATTTACACACAGTAAGAAAATGTTGTACAAACTAACCACCGTAATTTATATATGAGGATCTACACAATCGTTTATCCAAGGCCATGCACCATTGCAAGCAATGGTGTTTTCACCACTCTTACCAAAACCCCAAACATAATATTAAAAAACAGAGTTTGTATATTTCACCATATCCAACGATAATGACAGTATTCATTTACAAAACAAAAATACAACAGTATTGTCCTGAAGGTGATAAACCCAACAAGAAACCCTAAGCTATAAATGCATCTCTAGATGTTTACAATAAATTACAGAAAGTCCATTTCTTCCAAGTCACAACCATTAGAACCCAAACCAAGCATTCATCCAACGATGAGCTTCACACTCTTTCACAACACCCACACACAAGAAGGAACACTCAACTTCTTAATGAAAATGCTTACCGGTAAAGGGTAGCACGTTGGCCACCTTGGAGACCCATGACCCATGTCGTAAGAACCCTACAACCTACAACAAAACAGAACGCAGATGAGAAGTATGTCGAAACCAGAAACTAAAACAACTAAACAAGAGATGCAAAACTAGATCAGAAGGCATGCCTTCCAAGCACCAATGAGCGCCAAAATTCACGCCATAGTGTAGACCAGAGACAGAGATCACATAACAAAATCACAAATGAACCAAAACTTCATGCTAGTCTAAGCTTAGGGCTTGATACCCCCATTTACAAAGGTGCCTTAAATTCACCACCTTGGCCTCCATTACTTGAAATAAAAACCCAAAGTATATAGTTTATGACACCTCGGATCGCTTTGCAACAATTAACCACCATGCAATACATAAACCCCAATGTTGGTAACAAAGACTTAGGATAAGCCATAATTCGTGGCATAAGTATTATGCCATGAATGGCTTACTTTATGCCTTTGACTTTATATACAAGGACCATAATGAACATAGGGCTTCGTTAAAATATGTTAAGCCGTATATAATACAATATGAACCATGTTAAATATTAAAGTGTAGGTGTATTAAATCAAGGTCATAAGACCATAAGAAATCATGATAACCAATGCAAACATAGGAATGATAACAACCAAAATTGCATAAATAGTAGTGCTAACAATTATAATAATTATCACTAAGCGAGGGCGGTAAGTCTGTTTTTTATCCAAGCTGTGAGATAGTTGAACATAAGCAGCATGTCTTTTGTTTCACTATCATAGTCAGTTTTCTATCGTCAAGTGCTCTTGCACGAAACAAGGAAAGCAATGCATTAGTTCAATAAGAACTAAGTAAGCCCTGTAGCGACAAGTAGGAACAGTTACCTTTTAGGAATTTTTACAAGGGAAACAAGTCTTGCCACTTCACCCTTTGACAATACAAGTTAAGTCATAAATATTCATAAATAGTAATCAAACTTTATAACCATTGAGTAAGCAATTGACTGTATGTACATACATATAAATACAAAACCATCGAAATTAGAAATTAAGCAACATAATGACAACATAGCATTACACTAATAACCACACCGGGAAAAGAGAGAGAATGAAGTAAGAAAAAACTTACGACAATACAATACAGTGAAACAAAGTACGATACATTCCGCATCAGTTAAGATAATGTCCAGTTCAAGTAGTATTTGACTAGCCTAATAATTTTTTGTTTCAAATTTTGGGTACATTACAACTGGTATCAGAGCCGAGTTTCAACACTAAGAGACCAAATGGGCGTACCAAACATTAGTTGCAAAGAAAATAAGGTATGTTTTTAAATTTTGTTAACTAACAAAGTTTTTTCCTTTTATTAAAAATTTGCAGTTGCGGGATTTTAAAAGAACAGTTCAGATCATGAACATTGAAGAAGACAATAGTCAGCAAGGAAAGTTGAATACCCCCACCCAGGAAGAAGAATTGGCTGTGGAACTAAATTCTGACATAATGAAAACCAGAAAAAGTCTCCAAGCAGACTTGCAGAGTTTTAGAGATGATAATATGAATGAAAGAAAGGAACAACAAGCAATTGATGAAGCATTGTTGTGAAACATGACAGAAGGAATCCCAAAGGGAAAACCCACTCATTCCACAAACGAGTTTAAGAAATAATTTTATCATAAATGGGCCAGAAGCACGAGAGAAGAAGGAAAAGAAAAACATACCCCTGAACCTCCAGAAGGAGATTATCACAGTCCTTATAATGATGACTCTCTTTCTCCATGCAGAAAAAAACTGATAAATGATGACAATCTCTAGGGAGAGTTTCGAAAAATAAAATCCCCAACATATGAAGGAGAGATGAACAAAGGGGAGAAAGCTCAAGAATGGCTTCTTTGTATGAGCAAATATTTTCGATTTCATAAACACTATAGTGAAATGAAATCCATTCTAGCCATCTATAACTTAAATGGAAAAGCAGTTAGATGGTGGAGAGACTTGAATCATACCAAGAAATATGAGTTAAGATAAATACGGAGGAGCAAGTTTCGCAAGATTTTTCAAGAGAAATACATGTTGGAGAGGTTCTTTGACATAAAGGTGAAATATTTTCATGAGTTACGTATGGGATCCATGACTATGGATGCTTTTACTAACATATTTTTGGATTTGTTGCATTATGTGCCATACATCAAGGACGAGATTGTAAAAATACAATAGCTTTTAGGATGTCTTCATCCCAACCTCCAGGAAAGGACTGAATTTGACATGCCTAAAAATTTTGACACCTCCTTACACAAAGCTAGGATTTTCTATGAGCATGGACCTCTGAGGAAAGAGATCATTTAGAGAAGTAGAGACAGGTCTAAAAACTTCTCTGACAACCACAAACCAGGTTTTGACCCACCACCGTACAGAAAATAGAGCAACAGTTTTCCAGCCAACAAGAACTTCAACAAAATCGGTACAAAGCCATATGTACCCACTTCAAATGCTGACAGGCTAGCAGCAAATAGGGGATCCAATGTTTCCTCACTGCAAATTAAATGATGTAAATGCCAAGAGCCTCATTATGCCTGAGACTATAAGAACAAGACCAATGGGGTCTTGAACAACTTGTAAGGAGAACCAACAGTGTAGAACATAACTGGAACATCATGGATTTATGTAGCATTGGATGGCTGACAGGAAGACAATCAGGCTACCATGGTTGAGATAGAGGGTAAGATCTTAGACACTACTATTTCAGTACTGATTGACCCCGGTGATTTTTGGATCTATGTATCACCTAATATTGTTGATGTATATAAACTAGGCAAAGTTAAACATGATAAACCTTGGCTGGTGCAATTAGCCACATGTACGAAAAAGAAAGTTTAGGAAATAGTTAAATATTGTGAGGTAAACTTGAACATCCTACCCCTATGATCATATGATATACTTATCGGCATGGACTAGTTGGAACAACACCATGTCATGCTCGATTCCCTACACAATTCAATATTCTATACAGATATCCAAGGGAATAAAGTGAAGATTCAAGGCATACCTATGGAAGTTTTCGTAGGGAAGATATCCGCTTTACAAGAAAATAAGTTCATTAGGAAAGGATACAAGCTGTTTGCAGTAAACATCTAAGACATAGAATCCAAAAGACAACAACACATAGAGGAATTTTTAGCTCTTATATACTTCAAGGACGCATTTCCTGAGGAAATTCTAGGATTACCACCAAAACGAGACTTAGAATTTTCCATAGAATTGTTTCCAAGATCAGTTCCGACTTCAAAATCCCCCTACCGCATGAGTGCACCAAATTTGGTGGAACTCAAACTGCAGTTGTAGGAGTTGATTGAGAAATGATATATCTAACAAAGTGTGTCCCCTTGGGGAGCACCGATAATTTTTGTCAACAAGAAGGATGGTACGATTCATATGTACCATAATCTTAAAAAGATGACTATCAAGAACTGATACCCACTCCCTAGGATCGATGAACTGTTCAATGAAGTAGGAGGAGCCAAGATATTTTCAAAGATCGACTTGCAATGTGGGTACCTTCAGGTACGGATTCACGATGAGGATATTCACAAAATCGCCTTCCGTACAAGGTATGACAACTACGAGTTTGTAGTAATGTCGTTCGGGTTGTCCAATGCACCCACAAACTTTATGTGTATGATGAAAAGTATATTGAGTAAATACTTGGATAAATTTGTTTTGGAATTTATAGACGACATCCTATTTTACTGTCAGAGTAAATAGGAACATGAGGAACACTTCCGCATAGTGCTACAAGTGTTACAGGAACACTAGCTCTACACCAAGTTTAGTAAATGTGATTTTTAGAAACCACAAATATAGTACTTTGGTTACATCATCTCCAATATGGGGATAGCCGTGGATCTAGAAAATATTAAATCCATATAATATTTGTTATATTTTTATCATTTAGAAAATATGATATTAGGATCTTATTTGAGAGAATACAATGCATAGAAATCAATCTCAAGAGACAATAGACACAAATATTTTTCCTCGGGGAAACCATAAAGGAGAAAACCTCGCAACTTCCTTCGATATAGAATGCGCACCAATGGCAGCAGTAAAACCCAAAGGCAAAAAGATGATCTCCAATAGTTGTCCTCTCTCTCACTTGCGTGAGCTCCTCTTCTCTCACCTATGCGCTATAGTTGGGTAAGTGTGTTTCTCAAATAAAGAGGCTCACTCTCTATTTATGCTAGTTTCCAACTTGACAATTACTTATGAGGGATGACTTATCTAGGAGAGTCTAATAACCCTATTGCCCCTCAACTATGGGGACTTTTCCCCCGACTTACAAAGGAGGGTTAATATCTATGAATTTACATGACTTGATTACATTAATGATTCTCCCGATAGGAACATCAGGGACCAATGAAATACAACATATAAAATATACAAGTGAATACATCCCGAAGTTACAAATACTTGAACACTCCCTTTTAATTAGGAAGGTATTCTATTTACACAATTCGTTAGCATAAGTATTCATCACTGGTTCATTCATCAAAGCTGAATCATCATCAAAGCTGGATCATCATTAGATCATCATCACTGGATCATCATCATTGCTTCTACTATCTTGAGCAAATGGTTCTATCTCTCAATTCTTCTTATCACATGAATTTCTATAGAGCCATCCCTTTTTCATGTTGGTTGTAGGCCTAGCCTTGATGTAGGTCTTCACCAATAGAGCCAGCCCTTTTTCATGTTGGATGTACTGCCTTGCTCTTGCAAGGACTTCCCCTACAGATCTAGTCCTTTTTCATACTAGATGCAACACCTTGCCTCTCGCAAGGATTTCCACTACAAAGCCAACCCTTTTTCACGATGGATTTACCTCTACAGAGCCAACCCTTTTTCATGCTCGATGTAGTTCTATAGAGCCAACCCTTTTTCATCCTGGATGTACCTCTATAGATCCAACCCTTTTTCATGCTGAATGTAGTTCTATAGAGTGAGCCCTTTTTCATGATGGATGTACTTCTATAGAGCCAGGCATTTTTCATGTTGGATGTAGTTCTACAGAGCCAACCCTTTTTCATGCTGGATGTAGGCCTTTTCCTTTGCAAGGTATTCCTCTACAGAGCCAACCCTTTTTTATGCTAGATGTAGATATCAACACTTATATCTGGCCATGGGAGGAACCAATCCTGCCACCATGTCAGAAAGGTACAACACTTACATCTAACCATAGGAGGAACCAATCCTACCACCATGTCAGATAGGCACAACACTTACTTCTGACGATGGGAGGAACCAATACTACCACCATGTCAGAAAGGCTCTACACTTACATCTGACCATAGGAGGAACACATCCTACCACCATGTCAGAAGGGCTCTGCACTTACATATGACCATGGGAGGAACACATCCTACCACCATGTTAGAAGGGCTCTGCACTTACATCTGACCATGGGGGGAACACATCCCACATCCATGTCAAAATGGTTCTGCACTTACATCTGACCATGAGAGGAAAACATCCTGTCACCATGTCATAAAATATCTGCACTTACATCTAACCATGGGGGGAACACATTCCACATCCATGTTAGAAGGGATCTACCCTTACATCTGACCATGGGAGGAACAAATCCTGCCACCATGTCAGAAAGTCTCTCGTACTCATCACTTCTCCTTAGAAGGAACCTTGATCTGGAGAACACCAAGCTTCTCCCTGAAGTACTCAAACTTTTGTCTCACTATTTCTATCATAGAATCACATCAGGGCTGATTACATCCAAGGATAACCTGTGAGCTTCTCCAGGACTGATTACATCTAAGGACAACCTAAAGGACCATTTATTTCTGAGTAGCCTATGAGCTTCGCGAGTATTTTATGCTCATACAACCTGTCTCATCAGCTATTCTAGAACTACCTCTTTCAAGAGATATCGATCTGGATCACAAACTAGAGATTCACTGCTCCTCTCTCCCAAGTAGACGAGCAAGTGGAAACATATTTTTCCTCAGCTGTACTCAGTGCCATGCAGGACTCATTCCTTCTAAAGAAAGAGATCACACTTGATCCCATACTGAAACAACACCCCAAATTGCTCTTCCTATCAATGGCACTGCCGATTCGAATCCACATAACCCTCTAGTTTAATCTTCTAATTCACTTCATACTTGAGCCCATAGTCAACTGTACCCTTTAAATACATCACTGCATGCTTTTCAACCATCAGGTGAACATGTATCAAATCTGTCAGGAACTAGTTAAGTGTGTTCACAAAAAATAAATATTTGGTCTCGTATTGGTTAGGTACATCAATGACCCAATAATATGATGATACATCGTAGTATCAAATGAACCTGATGAAGCATTACTCAATAGCTTCAAGTTTTATGCCATAGGTGTGGTCATGGCCTTACATTCCATAATCTCAAACCTCCTCAGGATCTCTACTGCATACTTCCCTTGTCCCAGGGGGATTCCATCTACATTCTACCACACCTCCATGCCTATAAAGTACCATACCTAAGTCCTTCATTTCAAACTCAACAGTAAGCATCCTTCTTGCAACTTTAATCAGTTCTACTTTTTTTGTCAGGAACAAGTCATCGACATATAACAGAAGCATCACTGGTCTTCCACCTTCAACCTTGAAGTAAAGGTTGGAATCCTCTCTACTCTCAGTAAAGTGAAGATCCATCAGTAAGTTGACCATCATGTCGTACCATGTTGAACCTCGGGATCTTCTACAGTCACTCCCTCTGAAGCGAAACATCATTCACCCTGTGCCTTTCGTACTCTATGCATTGAAACATTATGTATGGAGTGACAAGTAGCTTCCTCTGCTACTAATATTCTATGTATCCATCTAGTGTCATTGGATACCAAGATCCTCTATATTGAACCTTTTCAGAAGTTCTTCTTGCACCCATATGCGATCTTGTCATCCTCTATAGGATCCCGTCTTCAACCTTGTATAAAAGGTTAAGATCTTGATCACTCTAGGTTATCTTCAAGCTCCTCATGTATGTGTTATCCCATGGGTGCCTTCTGAACTCATACAAGGCCTTCATTAACTAGAGTTTGTTTGTTGTCTCTTTCTTTCTTTCAAAGTATCACCATATTATTCTTCATTTTGGATTATTTCTTGAACTTTCGTCACATGTTCTTCGGAACAAGTCTCATCCTTCTTTTCTTATAAGATATTGTACACGATCTTTCCTACAAGTCAAATGCATTAGTTGTATGGTTAGAAACATTTCATAAGGCATATTCATAATGGAAAATTCTTATGCATAAAGATATAATCATGCAAATATTTTAGCTAGTACAAAATTCATCCATATCTCACAACAACTTTCTAGATGCCTTCCATCTCTACCATGACATCATTGAGATTGTTCACTAATCCAATATGTCAGCAAAGAGGTTTCATTCTACATAAGTAGCAATGGAGAGTTATACAGCACCATGAGATACTTACCCATCACATGCATATTAGTATTATAATGTCAATAATGCAAACATTATATAATGCATAACACATCAACTGAATATAAACAAATGCATAACCAAACAATATCATGAAATGAAAATTGAACACTTATCTTTATTTGTTTTGTGAGGACACTCCTTCTTTCAGCTTCATCATATTATTCATTCATAACAACATCATTTCTTATCCAAATGCTAATATGGATAAGAGGTTCTTCAAGAATTGAGTTCTTCATTTTTGTCATTACTTGAGGGATCTTCTTTGAATCATGACCACTTGATCTTCAACTGCTCCCATCTTCTCTTCTCTTATTATGACTTGAGCCTCGTCTTGTTAGCACTCTTTCCAAAGTCTGCTGAAGGTAATCACTTCCTTCTAGTACACATTCCTCAAATAAAAGAATCCCATGATCCTCGGAGGCCATTCAAGGTGATTATCACAATTTCTGCATTCTATACTTCTTCATCCACTGCTTCTAGTTGTTCTTTTATTTGAGAGACCCTTGTAAAGTATGACTGTATGGTCTCTGCATTTTGGATCTTTACATTCTTCAACTGGTTTCTCAAATTCATCTTCTCATTTATGTTCTTCCCTTGAAATATCTTGGCTAAGGGATCAAACATCTCTTTATTTATCTTTAGGGAAGACACTTGTGGTATAAGGTGATCCTTGATTGAATCAGCAATGATCCTTGTAGCCTTGACCAAGTTCTTCTTGTGTAAGGATTTAGCCTTATCTCCCTCTGGAAATGGAACCTTTCCACTTATGTAGGTGTCCAATTAATGTTCTTGAAGAACTAGTGAAATCCTATACTTCCATGCTCAGAATTTTTCATCTTTACCAAACTTGTCATCAGGCTGGTGTGATAGGTCATTTTGAAATGAGAACCTCAAATGTAAATAGAAAAAGATTAGATCTTACCAATTTGAGGTGTCCGTCTTGGTTCCGGATCTGGTTGATCTAGGGTTTTTCATAGAAACCCTAATTTTCAAAACTGGGAATCTTTCAAATCTGATTGGTTATAAATATGTGCCTCCTGAAGACAAGCTGATCAACATACTCATTTCCCAAATCTCTGATCAGAATTGCAAAATATCTGATGCCCTAGTTTTCTTCAATTTATTATGCAAAATTGTCTGATATTGCTACTGAAATATATCCAAAACTGATGCTCTTCTATGTCTAAAACTTCTCTCTGAGGTATCCTTGTCTGTCCTCTTGCCAACGCCATAGGTTTGAGAAGAATTGGTTTCACCAATTGGGACTTATGAGAGTTTTCCCAAGGTGAATTATTTTAGGACTATTCAACATAGCGAACTTGTACATACTTCCACGTGTCACTGTTTCATCATCTGCATCTAAACTTTTTACCACATAAAGAAAATTCCATTCCCTATCTAGAATTTTTTTTCAAATTTTATTTGTACCTTCATAGCCCAATATTTAGAAATTCTCCCTAGGTGTCTTGTTTAGGGATGAGTCCTTCGAGACATTGGAACCCTGATTTGGAGGAATCATATCTCCTAGAATATAACGAATCTGATGTTGAAATTTTTACATAGTGTTCATCCTGAACATTTCTTTGTCCTATAAAACTTTCGGCTTATGAACCTTCTCCAATATCGAGATAGAGTGAATGTAGCAAAACTACTAGTTTTAGTATTTTAGGGTTTTCTGGTTCGGGGTCAAATTAGGGTTTGAATTTCTCGGAGTTTTACCCAACCAAAAATTTCAATATTGGTATCTAAATTTCGATTTTTAGGAGGAGAGAAATCCTATGCTATGCTCACTCAAAAACTCCTCTTCTTTCGTGGAGCAGTGACTAAAAATGCCTAGAATCAAATTCTGCTTCGACATAAAGATGCGCCCTTCAATGGAGTGTTAGCATAGCCTCCTTTTGCTGATGATCTATGGAGAGAGACCCACAAAGTAAGAATCCCTAGCTCCTGCAACTGCACAGTGTCTTCTTCTCAGGTTAGCTCTTATATCATGTTAGATTTTTATCATTTAGACAATATGATCTTAGGATCTTATCTAAGAGAATAACATGCACAATAATCAATCACAAGAGACAATAGACACAAAGATTTTTCCTCAGGGAAACCATAAAGGAGAAAACCCCACAACTTCCTCAGAGATAGAATGAACACTAATGGCAGCAGTAAAACTCAAAGAAATAAAGACGATCTCCAACATTTCTTCTCTTTCTCACTTGTGCGAGCTCACCTTCTCTCACCTATGAACTATAGCTCAATGAGTGTGTGTCTGAAATAGAGAGGCTCACTCTCTATTTATACTAGTTTCTAACTTGAAAATTACTTACTACGGCCGAATTCTCTAGGAGACTCTAATAAACCTAGTGCCCCTCAACTGTGGGGACTTTTCCCCTGACTTACAAAGGAGGGTTAATCTCTATGACTTTACATGACTTGATTACAATCATGATTCTCTCGATAGGAACATCGGGAGCCAATGAAATACAATGTATAAAATATACAAGTGAATACATTCCGAAGTTACAAATACACCAACAATATTGGCCTACCCCTACTAGTGTAGCCAACATTAGATCCTTTTTGAATTAGCTGGTTATTACCGAAATTTAACTAAGAACTTCTCAAGGATAGCTTGTCCCATGACCACTTTGAAAAAGAAGGAAAATAATTTCTTATAGACGACCAAGTGCGAGGAAAGTTTTCAAAAGCATAAACAAATTTTGACGATCGCACCGATACTATGAATTGTGGATCCCGATGGGGATTTCGTTGTTTGCATGGATGCAAGCAAGGAAGGTCTCAGAGGATCCCTCTTGTAGAATGATTATGCAATCTGTTATGGATTAATAAAATTGAAGGAGCATGAGCAGAACTACCCCAACCATGATCTTGAGTTAGAATCCATCATCCATGCCTTGAATATGTGGAGGAACTACCTCATGGGAAGGAAATTCTTTTTGAAAACGGACAATATGAGTCTGAAATATTTATTTGAGCAACCAGATATGAATGCCATGAAATCCAGATGGTTGGCTTTCCTCAGTGAGTACCATTTCTAGCTAAATCATATAAAGGGAAAAGAGAAAAATATTGTTGATACTTTGAGCCAATGAATTCATATGATATATGAGGTGAATTTAAGTCAAACCGATTCATATTAGAATAGCCAATAGAGCTGACCCTTTGTATGTTGAAATCCTCAAGAAGGTCCAAGAGGACAGGTTGTTTCAACAACAAAAAGAGTACAAGGTAGACAAAATGGGAATGTTGTGGTCCAAGGAGAGATTGTACGTTCTAGAAGGGGGGGAAATTTGGTCCATCATCCTCACAAAATTTCATCGGACACCCTACTCAGGGAATTCGTGATATCAAAAGATGGTATCCACCATTAAGAGACACTTTTTATGGCCTAAGTTAAAGGGCGACATAGAATTGTTTATCGTAAAATGTCAGGAATGTCAGCTTGTCAAAGATGAGCACCAGCATTCTTCGAGGTTGTTGCATCCATTACCCATTCTAGAATGGAAGTGGGAGGTAATTAGTATGGATTTTATCACAAGTCTACCTAAGATCAAGAAACAAAATGATTTTAACTTTGTAGTAGTTGAAAAATTGTCAAAAGCAACACACTTCATTCTAGTGAAGTCAACCTACAAGGAAGTACACATTGTTGATATCTTCTTGAAGGAGATATTTATATTGCATGGGATACCCAAGGAAATCATCTCGGATCGAGATACTAAGTTTACCATAAAATTTTGGACATCCTTATTCTCCAGATTAGAGACGCAGTTGAACTTTAGTACTTCTTATCACCCGCAGACAGAAGGGAAGACAGAACGGGTAAACCAGATTGTAGAGGACATGCTTAGGATGTATGTCATGAAAAACCCCACCAAGTGGGAAGTTTACCTGCATCTTGCAGATTTTGCATATAACATCGGATACCAGACTTCTACCAAGATGAGTCCCTTTGAGGTACTCTATGGACGAAAGTGTATAACATCGGTTACTTGGGATAGCTTGATTGATCGGCTCATGTTAGGGCCTAACTTAATAAAGGACTTGGAACAATTGGTTACCAAGGTCCAGGTGAACCTTAAAGAAGGACAAGACTGCCAAAAAAGCTACGTGGATAAGAAAAGAAAAGATAAATATTATCAAATAGGAGACCATGTTTACTTGAAAGTAAAAGCAAAACAAAGCTCGTTGAGCTTGGGAAGGTGTGGTAAGTTAGCACCTAGATTTTGTGGACCCTTTGAGATACCGGTCAAGAGAGGGCCAGTGGCATATGAACTAGCATTACCCACTCACATAAAATTTCATAATTTGCTCCATGCATCTTTATTAAAGAGATATGTTTTTGATATTAAACATGTGATTGATTGGTCCTTATTATAGGTGGAGCCTGAAGTGGGGATGATTTTAAGGAACCATACTTATTTAAAAGTGTATAAATGTTGGATAATATTACCGATTATTAAAACGACAAATATAAAATGATTGGCGGTATTTTTCAAAAAATATTTTAATTTCCAAGGATTTTATATCGTTTATATAATAATTTGGCGATTTTTAGGGAGAAAAAAATTTACCCCATCAAAATTGGGTGAAACAGGGCTTTAAAAAATGCAAAATGGCAAATCTTTTTGGGAGAGAAGCTTGGAAAAATAGCCCACTGGGCTAAAAGTATCCCCTAAAATTATCCATGACCTGAAGGAGAATTTTCGCATGAACCTCTTCATATACTGGACAAGAGAGAGGTGCAGCTCAAGAAGTGCACCATAGTCCACTTGAAAGTGCAATGGAAGAACTTTGAGGCCCATGAGGCTACTTGGGAGGATGAAGCCACCATGAGAAATGCTTACCCCACCTTGTTTCATGATTTCATTATGATTCCCTAGAACACTAGGGACAGTGTTGTTCTAAGTGGGGAGGGATGTAATATATTAAATTTTGACCTAACACTTATGGGAATAAATCCCATTGATTATGATGTTACATTGATGTGTTATTTGATATATTGGGATAAGACCCCACTGCATATGAACATGATGATTTGTTTTATATATTGTGTGTAAGCCAATGGCATATGTTGTATATATATATATGTTTTCATGTGTTGGGCATGGACCCTGAAGCACATGATTGATGAGATGTTTTGTGTTGACCAAGGAGCTTTGGAGCACATGGGTATTTGATGTTTTGTGTTGAGCAAGAAGCTCTAGAGGAAATGAGTATTTATATTTGTGTTAAGCATGAAGCTCTGGAGCACATGAAAAGATAAATTCGAAATGTTGGGCATAATCCTTAAACCCTTCCAAGTTGATGTTGAGCATAAGCTCTGGAACATCAGATCCTTGGCCACTGTATCCCTAGGTGTATCCTACAAATCCAACCTAGCATTAGTGTTGAGTGAGGAGCTCTGGAATTTCACTAAGTTTGTAACTCCATGTTTTTAGCATTGAGTATGGGCTCTAGATAAGCACTAGGAGTTACTGTAATGTCCCCAAAATTTCAATTTATTTATTTATTAGGCTAGTCAATTTCTACCCAAACTGAACATTATCTTAACTTATGTAGAATGTGTCGTACTTTGTTTCACTGCACTGTATTGTCATAAGTTGTTCTTACTTCCTTCTCTATATTTTCCCGATGTGGCTATTAGTGCAATGCTATGTTGTCATTATGTTGCTTAATATCTAAGTTTGATGGTTATGTATTTATATCTATGTATGTTTTTCTATTTCTTACTCATTGGCTATAAAGTTTGATTATTGTTTTATGAATAATTCTGACTTAACTTGTATTGTCAAGGGGTGGAGCGATGGGACTTGTTTCCCTTGTAAACACACCTAGAAGGTAACTGTTTTTACTTGCTACTATAGGGCTTACTTAGTTCTTATTGAACTAATGCGTTTCTCTCCTTGTCATATATAGGTGCACATGATGGCAGAAACTGACTAGGATGATGACATAAAGATGTATTGTCTATACTTCACTATCACACTGCTTAAATGATGAAGAAACTTACATTCCTATCTTATTGATTATTATCAAAGTCATTTAGTTGTTGTTTACACAAGGATGGATGTTATTAAGACTATGTTATATCATTAGAGGCNATAAAATAATAGTTAAAATAATAAAATAATATTTATTAATTTTGGAGGAAGAAAAGAAAAAACTACTTTTTTGTTCATATTTTCGACATATCTCCCTATGTTTTTACTCAGATTTCAATCGAGAGAGATCGTTGGATGTGGAATTAAATTCCGAATCCAACGAGTACCCACTCGGCATACTTTTGATGGGTCCCACTACCCCAAAAACAAGAAATACTTAAAAAATGTGATGTTGACATCATAATCACGTTTTTCAGGCCTTTCTTGTTTTTGGGGTAGCGAGCACCGTCAAAAGTATGCCAAGTGGGTACTCATTGGATTCAAAATTTAATTCCACATCCAACAAGCTCTCCTGATCGAAATTTGAGTGAAAACACACAGAGATATCTCGAAAATACGAACAAAAAAGTAGTTTTTTTTATGATACCTATCCCCAAATTTATATTAAAAAATTGGGTAAGAGGTGCTCCCTTTTTTAATTTTAAAGCATTTTTATTGGCTAATACATGATGACATGGAATTTTTATTATTTTTGGAAGGCCCATTTTAAATTCAAATTTCCTGTAATGTTGGTTACCATGATTGTTTATGGTCTTATGACCTTGATTTAATTATACCTGCATTTAACATTTACATGGTGTATGTGATAATGTATAAAGTTTAACATGTTATAACGAAGCCTTATGTTTATTGAAGACTTGGTGCATAATGTTGAAGTCACATGGTAAGCCATTCATGGAATATTATATATGCCATGATTTATGTCTTAGTCCTAATTTTATGCTACCAATGTTGGGGTTTATGTGTTGCATGGTGGTTAATGGTTGTAATGCAATTTGGAGTGGAAAAAAACATAGGCCTTAGGTTTCGATTTCATGTAATGGAGGCCAGGGTGGAAAATTTAATGTGCTTTGGAAAGCGTGGGTCTCAAGCTTAGGGATTGGACTAACACAAAGGTTTTATTCATTTGTGAAATGGTTGTCTGAGCTCCGTCTCTGGTCGAAACTGTGGCATGGAGCTTTGGCATTGGCTTCATTTGGAAGGTATGTCTTCTAGTCTTGTTTAGCAATGTTTGTTTAGTTTTTCAATTTGGTATTACAGAATAATCCTCATCTTGGCTTTGGTTTGTTGCAGGGTGAAGGGTTTGGATAGTGTGGGTCATCGGTCTCCCTGGTGGTCAGCACGTTACCCATTACGGGTAATCCCTACTGTAGCAAGTCGAAACTTGATTCCTCTCTTGTGTGGGTGTTGCGACAAAGCATGAAGCTCATTGTTGGTTGAATGTTTAGATTGGGTTTTAAAGGTAGCGATTTGGAAAAGGGATTGTCAGTAAAAATTATGTAAAGCATTCAAAGATGTGTTTATAAATTGGGGTTTTTGTTTGGTTTTAGTGCCTCTGGGCCAAGACTAATGTATCTGGGTTTTGTAAATGAATACTCTATCAGTATCGCTGGCCATGGTGAATACTCATGTGCTCTGCATTTTTTTAATATGTTTAAGTTTTGGTAATGGTGACAACACCATTAATACTTGCAATGGTGCATGGCCTTGGATATACGACTACGTAAATTCTTATATTAGTTTATAATGGTTATTTTGTACAACATTCGCATATTGTGCACATCGTGGTTATGATTCTTAGTTTGGGCGGTAGTTGAGTCTATGTAGATTTGTATTTCTTGTTTTAAGTTCTTAACATAGATATGTTAACATCGTTATTTTGGCCTTTGGATCCATGCCATTGATGGAAATGGCATTCCCACCATTTAGAGTAGTGACTATGTAAGAGATGATTTGAAATGTTGAATTATGGTTTAAGTCTTGGATTGTAATTCTTACACATGTATTTATTTTAAAGAGTCCCTGACTGTGGGTTTTACCCTATGAGTGAATCTCGTTGCTACTTGCTTAGCATTGAAAGAGGCTTTAATGGGTTTATGGTAGGGTTTATTTTTTTGCATAACTGGCCATGAGCCATGTAATATATATAGCGTGTAATTTTAACTTGGGATTCTTATTGTTGTAAGTGGTTATAATGTGTTACAACATGTATGATTTATTTGGTAAATAATTGGGGAAACATTGACAAAGCAACAACTTCATCCTATGTTTTATTCTTATGGCAATTGATTTTATTAGTGTGGTCTGTGTAGAAGATAACTAAGTCGCTACAATGTTTGGTAAGGATGATAGTGAATCCTACAGGATTTGATGTGGTGATTTTTAAATATATTATGGGTGAAATCCATAGGATTCGATCCCAGGTCACGATGGTTGTAAAGGGAATGTGTGTGAAATATCTTGGGTTTGGTAAGAATTCCCACAGGATTCGATCCACTGACCCTTTTTCTTATATGCTATATTTTATTGAGTTTTGAGTTTTGAGTTATGGTTGGCTTATTATGTGGAAGGTTTTCTTATGATATACGATTTGGATAAATGTACCTTATGGATTTAAATGTATAGATTGGTTATTATGAATGAGGCCTTTAAGCTTACATACCTTAGATATCTTCGATAGCTGGACTTGCTATTTGATTTAATGTTTACTTATAAGTATGAGAATGATTCGTTTATAGTATTATTTATTTATAATGTGACTTCAGACCATTAGAGGTCTCGATGCATTTAGTTTGGCACTTACTTTGATATTTTGATTACGATTTTGTTTATAATAAACAATGTAATGATTTGTATCTAGGTTCTGTTTTCATATATTATAATTTAATTTGTTTTATAATTATGTTCTAATGTTCTGTTTAGAGCTTAAACTAATACTATAGATACTAGTTGGTCTATTTAATTTTAAATATAGGTATGTTGGCAATATTAAATCTGCCAATAGAATCCATATATAAATATGTATATAGGCTCTAGTTTAACTAGTTCTAGGTCTTGGAAAATAAATTTAACAACAGGAAGTAAATTGTATACAAGAACTTAGAAATATGACATACACCCTTAAATTATAAAACAAGAAATGAATTGCAGAAATAAACCAAAAAATAAACCCTTATTTACTTGGTTAGGAAAACGAATTTCAGAAATGAACTATAGAACAAAAATTTTACATTCATAGATAGGTTAAGAAAAGTAGAAAAGATGACCTAGTTTATAATAGACATCTCCTGCATTACCATTAATAATTTAACCTAGTTCAGATAGTAAAACTTGTATAGTTTATAGGGAAAACTAAAGAACCTCATACCTGCAAGATGAAGCTATTTCAATGGCTGAAAACCTACACATGGAAATACCCAATATCAACAAATTCACAGCCAGATATGACCTCTGTAGAGATAACCGAATCACTTGGGAACTACCATGTTCCACCCAACCATGACCTGGAACCATTCTTGGTTTCAATTCGGATACCCCCGAGCTGGTTCCAACATGCAAGTAGCTTAGATATCCTATGGTAAGGCTTCCGTAACTAGGATATCAGGTTCTCAATCAGTTCTACTTTTTCCTCTTAGGAAAATGTTCTCCAAGAACTCTCTTGAGAATAATCAAACATAAAATGAATGACCAAAAAGATGGAAGATCCCCAAGCCTCTCTTTGGATTGGGTCTTTATAGGCATACTTTTCAGTCAAAGGGGAAGTTAAATCAAGAATCATTTGATCTCTTGATTTAACCCTTTTATTTAATTTAGGCACTTTTAATATTTAACTTAGGAACTTTAAACTAGTTCCTATTTGGATTCTTGTAGGTATTCTTAATATTTAGTTATATTTTAGTAAAATAATAATAATAATAGATGGATCCTTTCTTTATTTCTTATACTATTAATATTATTACTATGCTTACTCTTTATATATGTCATGTATAAAATATATACTTATATATATTATTTGTTAACATTTGTCTTCAGGTATCATATAACATGATCCCTAAAGTTAGGACACGTTCCTCATTAGGGCCGCGAGGTAGGTGGTTAGGTTTACTAGGCTAGGAAACTCTAAACATCATTGCATGTTGGATTCCCTCCTATAACATGGTAGTTCTTCAGTACTTGATGAGATACAGAAATTCAAAATTTCATTTAATAACTTGAAATAAGTTTGATGAGATCAATATTTTACTTGAGTCGTTTTCACTCAACATAATTAATTATTTTCAGTAACTCCTAGCACTTATCCAGAGCCCAGACTCAATGCTAAAAAAAAACAGGGAGTTACAAACTTAGTGCAATTCTAGAGCTCCTCACTCAACACTAATGCTAGGATGTACTTGTAGGATACACCTAAGGACACAATCGCCAAGGATCCGATGTTCCATAGCTTATTCTCAACATCAACTTGGAAGGCTCTAGGGATTATGCCGAACACTTCTAATTTATCTTTTCATGTGCTTTAGAGATTCATGCTCAACACAAAGGTTTTCATACTCATGTGTTCCAGAGCTTCTCACTCAACACAAACATAAACACTCATGTGCTCCAAGTATTCTTGCTCAACACACATATTTAAATATGCATGTGTGCCAGAGCTCCCCGCTCAACACAAAACATCTCATTAATCATGTGCTTCAAGGTCCATGCCCAACAAATAAAATTATACATAAAACATATGTAATATTCTTACGCCCAATATATCAAACAAATCACCGTGTTCATATGCAATGGGGTTCTAGACCCAATATACCAAAATAAAACATCAAAGTAGCATCATAATGAATGGGGCTTATGACGATAAGTGGTAGGTCAAAATCCGGGATATTACAGTTATTGAAAAGAATTAAATATGTCAAGTGAAAATGACTCGAATAAAATATTGATCTCATATGAATTATTTGTAAGTGATTAAATGAAATTTTGAATTTATGTATCTCATCAAGTATCGAAGAACTACCATGGTATACGATGGAATCCAACATGCAAGGAGGTTTAGAGTTGCCTATCCTGGTAGACCTAGCCACCTACCTGAAGACCTTAATAAAGAAAGTGTCATAATTTTAGGGATCATGTTATATGATAACTAAAGACAAATGCTAACAAATGATATATATATCTATATATAAGTATATATTGTATACATGATATGTATAAAGAGTAAGCATATTAATAATATTAATATTTATAAGAAGTAAGGAAATGCTCCATCTATTATTATTATTACTAAAAGAGAATTAAATATTAAAATACCTGCAAGAGTCCAAATAGGAACTAGTTAAAAGTTCCTAAGTTAAATATTAAATGTGCCTAAATTAAAAAAAGGTTGAATCAAGAAATCAAATGATTCTTGATTTAATTGCCCCTTTTACTGAAAATTCTACCTATAAATACCCAAGCCAAAGAGAGGCTTGGCGATTTTCCATCTTTTTGCATTCCATATTCTGCCTGATTATTCTCAAGAGAGTTCTTGGAGAACAACTTTTCCTAAGAGGAAAAAGGAGAATTGATTCAAAAACTGATATCTCAGTTAGGGAAGCCTTACCTTAGGATCTTTAATATACTTGCATGTTGGAACCAGCTCGAGGGGGATCTGTATTCAAACCAAGAACAGTTCCGGGTCATGGTTGGGTGGAATGTGGTAGTTCCCAAGTGATTTGGTTATCTATACAGAGGTCATATTTGTCTAAGAATTTGTTAACGTTGGGTATTTGAGTGTGCAGGTTTTTAGCCATTGAAATAGCTTCATCTTGCAGGTATGAGGTTCTTGATTTTTTCCTTTCATATTGTACTAGTTTTACTATCCTGAAGTAGGTTGAATTCGATAATCATATAGTAAATGTCTACTATATACTAGGTTATCTTTTATGTAGTTCTTTCCCTGGATATTAAGGTAAATGTTTCATTGTCTAGTTCATTTCTAAAATTTATTTTTTAACCAAGTATTTAAGGATTTTGTTTTCTAGATTATTTTTGCAATTCATTTCCTGTTTTATAATTTAAGGGTTTATGTTTTGATTTCTAAGTTCATGTCTACAATTTATTTCGCGTCTTTAAATTTATTTTCCAAAACCTAGAACTAATCAAAACATAGCATATATATATATATAAATTCTACTGGCAGATTTCATATTGCAAGCAAACCTATACTTAATACAAATAAAACAACTAGTATCTATAGTATTAGTATGAGCCCGAAATATAAGTTTAGAACATAAATATAATGAATATCACATTAAATTAGAATATTATAAACCAGACCCTAAAAATAAATCATTCCATTGTTTATTATAAACAGAACCACAACCAAAATAACAAGCTATGAATGTCAAGCTAAAACCATCAAGACTTCTAATGGTCTGTAGGCACTTTATAATTAAACAAGATTATAAACAAATCATTCTCATCCATATAAGTAAACAATAAATCAAATATACAGTTAAGCTATCAAAGACCTCTAAGGTCTATGAGCACCATTTCTACCTCCATAATAATCAAACTACACACTTGAAACATAAATTGCATATATCCAAATCATTTGTCATAATAGAGTTTTGAACGAAATAAATTAACCCTAAATTTTATCCACAAAAATGTGTTAACATATATTGTATAAGAAAAAGGGTCACATGATCGAATCTTATGGCCATTTATGCCAACCCAAATTATTTACACATATCCTTTACAACTAGCGTGGCCCAGGATTGAATCTTGTGAAGATCACGACTTCAAAACCCATAATACATTTAAAAATAACCACATCAAATCATGTAAGATTGGCTAACAGCTTTACCAAACACTGTAGCAATTCGTTAATCTTCTACATAGACCACGCTATTAAAATCAAATGGCATAAGAGTAAACACAAATCAAAACTATTTCTCTGTCAATGTTTCCCCTTTTCTTTACCAAATCAATATATCGGCTGTAAATCAATTTAATATATCTCTGCACAGAAACTAAAACCCCAAGTTAAAATTACATGTTGTATCCATTTTGAGGCTCACAACCATTTGTATACAAAACCTGTAAACCCTTAACATAAACCAATTAAAACCCCTTTCAACGCTAAGCAATAGTAATGACATTTATTCATAGGTAAAACCCACAGTCATGGCCTCTTTAAAATAAATACACAAGTAAGAATTAAAATCCATGATTTAAACAATAAATTAACACTTCATTTATCTCTTACATAGTCACCAAGTTAATGGAAAGAGTTCCATTTCCAAGTAATGGCATGGCTCTCAAAATCCAAGCAACACTGTAAATATATAATTAAAGAATGAGCATGAATTTACCGGAGCCACAACAATTGCCAATTAAGAATCATGACCACGATTTACACACAGTAAGCAAATGTTGTACAAACTAACCACTATAATTTATATGTAAGGATTTACAGAGTCATATATCCAAGGCCACGCACCATTGCAAGAAATGGTGTTGCCACCACTCTTACCAAAACCCCAAACATAATATTAAAACGTATAGTATTTATATTTCACCGTATCCAACGATAATGATAGTATTCATTTACAAAGCTAAACTACAACAGTCTCATCCCGAAGGCACTAAACCTAGAAAGAAACCCTAAGTTATAAATCCATCTCTATATGTTTACAGTAAATTATAGACATTCCATTTCTTCCAAGTCGCAACCATTAAAACCCAAACCAAGCATTCATCCAATGACTAGCTTCATGCTTTGTCACAACACCCACACACAAGAAGGAACAAGTTTCAACTTGTTAACAACAGGGCTTACCCGTAAAGGGTAATGCATTGGCCACCTTGGAGACCCATGACCCACAGTGTAAGAACCCTGCAACCTGCAACAAACCAGAACGCAGATAAGAAGTATGTTGAAACCCAAAACTGAAGCAACTAAACAAGAGCTGGAAAACCATATTGGAATGCATACCTTCCAAGCACCAGTGAGCTCCAAGCTTCACGCCTTAGTGCAGACCGGAAACAGAGCTCACATAGAAAAATCTCAAATGAACCAAACCTTCGCACTAGTCCAAACTTAGGGCTTGAGACCCCCATTTCCCAAGGTGCATTAAATTCGCCACCCTGGACTGCATTACTTGAAATCAAAACCCAAAGCATATAGTTTATGCCATCCCAAATCACTTTGCAACAATTAACCACCATGCAATACATTAACCCCAACGTTGGTAACATATACTTAGGATAAGCCATAATTCGTGGCATAAGTATTATGCCATGAATGACTTACTTTACGCCTTTGATTTTATATACAATACCATAATGAACATAGGGCTACGTTAAAATATGTTAAGCCCTACACAATACAATACAAACCATGTTAAATATTAAAGTGTAGGTATAATTAAATCAAGGTGATAAGACCATAAGCAATAATCATAACGAGTGCAAACATAGGACTAATAACACCCATACTTGCATAAATGATAGTGCTAACAACTGTAATAATAATCACTAAGCAAGGGCAGTAAGTCTATTCGTCATCCAAGCTATGAGATAGTTGAACATAGGAAACATGTCTTTTGTTTCACCATCATAGTCAGTTTTTCGTCGTCAAATGCACTTGCATGAAACAAGGAAAGAGATGCATTAGTTCAATAATAACTAAGTAATCCATGTAGGGACAAGTAGAAACAGTTAAATTTCAGGTGTTTTTACAAGGGAAACAAGTCCCACCACTCCACCCCTTGACAATACAAGTTAAGTCATAAATATTCATAAAAAAAAATCAAACTTTATAACCAATGAGTAATAAATTGACCGTACATACATACATATAAATACAAAACCATCGAACTCAGATATTAAGAAACATAATGACAACATAAGATTACACTAATAACCACATCGGTAAAACATAGAGAAGGAAGTAAGAATGGCTTACGACAATAAAGTACATCGAATTAAAGTATGACACATTCCACATAAGTTAAGATAATGTCGAGTTCAGGTAGTATTTGACTAGCCTAATAATTTTTTTTTTTCAAACTTTGGGGACATTACAAGGTTTCCCTTCCCAAGAGGGTTATTGAACCTACATATTAGATTTGACTAGGTTGGCATTAATCATAACCTAGTATTACAATATATGATGGGATTATTCATACTTAATTCCTACCAAAATGCATTAATGACACAATTTATGATTGTCGTGGAACGTGACAATTACACCATTATCAACACTTTTTTTTGAGTGCCTAACCAACAAGAAAAATACCTTTATTGAGAATATATATATCTGAACTTGATTCTATGGAACCCAATTCCAATTTCCAGATGCATTAATTACTTATGAAAATATCAATAAGAAAATCTACTAGAAATTGATGGAAAAACAACGTAAATAGATCATGAAAAATTTCTCATTCACAGACCTTCATATAAAACTCATGAAAACTGCAACTTGTATACAAGTGAAGGAGAAGGTTAATAAATAATTAGTAGTTACTTCAACAATAAAGTAGCAAACGATTCAAGGTTTAAGCAGTTGTGCAGACAAAACAACAGGAATCACTGGATGAAAGCTGAAAGTAGTTGTATTTTTTGTAAGAAATTCTTAGAAGGATAGCAGACATACTGAAATTTAGAATCACAAATATGGTCCAAGAGTTTCGCGTTCTATCCTGAAAAGTCTCACGTTTTGTCCTGAAGAGTTTTGCGTTCTGGACATTATGCAAAAATCTTGAAAAGATAAATATTAAAGGAATCATAATGGATTCTATAAAATTAGGAAGATTTTAGTCTTTTATAAATGAAACAAAACTATTTTTGGAAAAACATTCTGCTGAGGGAATCTCTTTAAATTTTTAAAGATAGTCCCAATTTTGTAAAATTTTATATGCACTAAAGTTAGAAATACAATTTATGTTTTCAACTTTCTAGAATTTTTAATGTCAGGCTCTTTATAATTCATGGATAAGATACACCCTCCCACACATGACACATTTCCAATCATATTTGATATTGAGAAAGAAGCAATTGTAATATGCTAAATTAATTATGCCAGTGGTTTCCCACATTTTTCATTCCTTCTGTTGTGACAGATAAAAGGTGATGTAGTTGCGATTGTATTGAATCCTGTATCTTTATGTCCTAGAATGAATTTTTTTGCAAGCAAGCAGAGTAGGAATACTACAGATTTCATCCCTAAAGTTATAGATTCAGTTAGGAATAATTCTGAAGATAAAAGTTTAGATGAAGGTGGTGACAAAATTGATGATGTATACACCTCCTATGGTCATGCTGAGATGGTGGTTTTGAATGATATTTGACACCTAGAACTAGTTGAGGAAACTTTTTGGGATGTAGATATTGAAAGAGATGACTTCCAGTGGCCCAACCTAAATTACAATGTCTATATGGAACAAGAAGAAAACACACTTTGTTTAGCTTCAGTGGCTTCACAACTAGAAGCTAGCGATCTTGTATATGATGAAATAAGCATCAAACTACAAAAGAATTCTTCTCAAGTTGTGAGATGACATTCAAACATAATGAGGCTGTAGCTGCATTAGAAAAAATCATTCTCATTATAAGTTCATGGCCTAATAAGAGGCCAACTCATATCATGGTATCTATTATTGTTGAGTTATGAAATGCTACCTGCCCAAGTTTAGATAGGTTCATAGGAATATAATTCCAAGGAACACTTCCATCCATCCATTTTTTTAACATGGACAGTAATTTGTGGTATACTGTTGCATGACTTATCAACAAAAGGAGTGTATTTCTTGATTGGTGATGCACCAGAAGCTTTGTTTATAGCTACAGCCTTAGCACTTTCTGATGTATCATTTAAATACCAAAATATTATTGCCTCAACTATGTTTCTCCTTTAGCATCACTCAACATATGAGAAAGGGAAACCTACATTTTGCAAAGGCATAGCAACACCAACATTTCAATCTTCCATTATATCCTACATATCAGAAATGCAAAGACCAACCATGTGCATGCAATTTTTTGTTTTCAAGATCAATCTTTATGTGATTTGAGAAAGGGAAAAGTATTATAAAATGAATCCCACAAGAGGATGAATTAGTCATCATCATGTATAGGGGTTCATTAATATGGAGTATTTAAATGGATGACATACCGTGTAGTTGATATCCAGAAAGTTGTGTTGGAACTTTGTAGAGTACTAAAGAAGATTGAACTCGATGCATTATTGATTAGAACTTTCTTGGTGAAAAGAAGGCAGGTTGGATTAAATTTCCCTTTTTGGCTGGAAAATAGCTGGTGCATAAAGGTTTTCACACTTAGGCACACGACTAACAAAGAACACACTTAAATGGTCTTAAAGGCTCCAGACTGTGGACCCTGTGGACAAACCTGATTGGAAACATTGGAAACATTGGACACATATTGGAATAGGGTATGCTCATGATTTCCTATTAAGTTTGATGCTTTTGAACAATACAGTGGACATAAAAAATGTTGAATGACATCTAATATGCACTATTACTAAATTACATCATATGGAAGGAATTGTTTTTGATAATGGCCTCATGTTAAAAAAAAGTACAATAATTACATCATCAATGTCTGTGACATGTCAATGGAAGTATAATGGGGTCTCAGTAACAAGTATGTTTATATTGGCTAGGGCCTAATAGTTGTGGGATCTACATTTGAAAGAATTGTTAGTCCAAAAGATTGTATGTTTATATGGATCATACTATTTAGCTATCTTGGGTCAAATAGCCATAACTATGCAGTTAGTATATAAATGTAACCTCTTCAGCCAATGCCTTTTGATCATTTCAGCTAGATCCTATGGCATAATAGTAAATAAGATATTTAAAGATCAATCAGATGTCTTTGTAAGAAAAAAACTCATTTATACTCCACGTTACCATCTAATAGTGTAGTAGCCTTCCATTTAGTTATGGGAATCTAGGGATACAGGAAGCCACATTTTCCATCCACTCAGAACTCTGATTGAATTTGATACTTTTGTTCAGTTCACAATAAACCAAAACTTAACATAGAACTATGATTTCTGATTATGATGTAACATAGAACTCTGATTATGATGGAACCAATCATACTTCAAATTACTATTGGACTTTTGTCAGGTGTGTAATGCTTTTACAAGAAAATTAGCAAGTTACTTTGATCCTTCAGATGTTCAAATGTTGTATCACTGTAAAAGTTCATATAACATCAATATTTTGTCTTTCGACCAAAATAATGATAAAGTCAAACTTCAGTGATGGTTCTATATGGAGTTAAAATTGCCAATGTCCAATAGAGCTAATGTAATTAGGAATATTATTGGTACATCTATCGAGATTCATTTTTAGCTCTGCTCTTCCCCACCCATATTGACATGAATTTCAAAATGGAGAAGATCAAGTCCTAGGTGATTTTTGTATAATAGAAAATCCTTGGACATAGTACAGGTAAACCTAAGGAAGACCACACCTTGCAACACAACCCCTTGGACACATTTCTATGAAACATACAAAGGGATTTTAAAAAAATATACATGGATAAATGAACTAACCTGGGAACAAAAGGAAGATGACTTAAGGTCCTCTTTGTTCTTGGTGGTACACTTCTCCTTTTGCTCCTTCAATTCCATAGTGGGTTTGTCCCAACTCTTTCGCAAGGCCCTTGTATTCTAAGGATAACTACAAATATAAATAAATGAATTCTCGATTGGTGTGTCAAATTTCTGTTTCCATTAAGATCATGTCTCGTCCAATCACTTTGATACATTTTATTTAACAAAAACTATTTTCATTCCATTAAAAAAGAAAAAAGGAAATTTGCTTGGAACAAAACTAACACATAGATACCTAAACAAACCAAAATAAAATGGAGGATTTATAATGCTTAAATTTTTAAATATGTAGACAAACATTTTAACTACTAATTGACAATAAACCATAAATAGAAAAGGGAGAGACTTGATCATAATGATCTTAAGTAATGTGGTCCATATTCCTCATCAAATAAAAATCAAATGAATGACATCAAAGTTATCCCAAAAGATAAGCTTATAAAGAAGGCAACCTCTCACAAAAATTGCATTGCAAATAAAGCAACCAACCTAATTCCCCAAAAAAGAAAATTAGAGACATTATTGCACCAATCAACATCAAGAGTGGGTGTTGCACAAAAAATATCTTCATTTAGCAATAACAGTTTCACCTGGAATTCTTATCTATTGTAAATACACAAGAAACAAAGATAAATTTAAAAAAAAGGCTTCATTTTGGATCAAGTATCCTTCCACATTACCACAAAATTGAATGAAACTCAAACTCTTGTTTTGATTCCCTTATCTTGGCATCCCATATAATCGTAGTCTTATCCATGTTTCCACCAACAAGACAGTCTTCTCTCTTGTTCCACTTAATAGAGAAAATGGGTCTTGTCCTACTTATAATTTTATAAAAAAATACATTATTGAGATTTACACTTAAATCTAATTGAACTCTTATATAATTCAATCTTACAAATAATTTTTTATATTTATAAATCTTGCAAAATTTCACCATCAAATCTCACTAATAAAAGTTACATAGTGAAGAAATATATCAATATTTACACATTCAAATTTCATTTAGAAATTAAGAAAAATCTAAATTAAAAAAAAAACACATTGAACTGACTTAAAATGAATGTGAACTCATTTGAAGTGAATGTTATGTGACTTAGCTGATTGCTAACTGACTTGAATTGAATGTTAAATTACTTGAATTAAATGTTAATTGAATGTGAACTGAACTCAATCTTTAACTCATTGCCAACCACTTAGTTAACAAGCTAACTTAAGTGCCATTAGTCCTTTGCTCTTAGTGCCATTCAACACAATTTCTATTATTAACTTTTACATGGATCTTTTTAGTTAACTGATGCATGTTGATTGATGAACATTAAGCTCTTATTTAGTTAACTAATTACATTCATTAATAGTTCAACTAATGCTTTAACTGAGGCACTGATTGAGACATTAATATTTTACTAAATCTTTATAAATTGAGTTAACTTAGATATTTACATGGGAAATTCGAATTTTAATTCTCTATGCTTTATCTCATTATCATTAAATAATTAATGATGGTCCACATGTGTATTGTTTATCTATCTTATCATATCATACTCATAAGAATTATTCCATACATAGTGATGATCATATATATTACCCCAGGCCATTTCATCATATGCTAAATTAATTCACTCTAGGGGTAGCTAAGCCCTAAAGGAGACTTATAGTACTCAGTGACCATGAATAACAATATATCACATATGATAACCACCTCAGGAAATGGATTTCCATGGTCTTTATACAACACAAGATCATATCCACAATTGGATATCCATTCTCATAGGGTACCTTCTATGAGAATACTTGACTTAATATTACTCACACCACTCAGCTTGATATATATCACAGTCTTTACAATACAACATCACCACCTCAATCATATGAGGATACATAGGACTTAATATGACTCACAAGTCTGACTTGATATTACTCACAAGTCCGACTTGATATTACTCACAAGTCCGGAGAATGACTCCTAATGTTATACAACCAACACCGTTGTCACATATGTATCCATCTAGTTAATTGTGTCCTATTAAAACTACCTGTCCTATCTATAGAACCATTTGTTGGCACAAAATTGGAGACTGGGTTCTTGTGCATGGGCCAAGAAAAGGGTGGTTTTGTAGTCTAGTGTGTTGGAAATTCTATCCCCAAAGGGAACGTCTCACTTGAATAAAAACAAATAACTATGTGTGATACATAGTGTTAAATATAAGGATACATGTGTATAATTTCAAAAAGACATTCATAAATCAATTATCATAACAACAATTCATTAACCATAACATGCAAATAGAGAACTTATAGTCAGTTCAATAGACATGAAACAATTACACCAAAATTTGAGGGGCTGAAGATTCCTTAATTCTTATTATTAATAAAATCTATTACACTCAATACATGGCTCTATATCCTTACAACAAACATAAAGTAGCTATCGGAGTATCCTACAAAATAGAGAACTAAAACAACAAACCCAAATACATCATCTTCTATTGCAACTCAGTCTTCTTAGCTCTGATCCTTTTTTGTTCGTTGGTCTCTTTCTCATCTCTTACTCCCCTCTCCCTTTTATCTTGCATCCTTCTTCCCTATATACATGTGCAGGAGAGTCCAAAATGGTCACATCCGTTAGATTCTTTCCATGACTTCTCATCCTTTACCCCACACTTCCTTTCACGATCCTTTTCTCTTTTTCTTTTGATTGTCCTTTCCAAAAATGAAGTAGCCAATGGTGTTGCTCAAAATTCTTCTCATAATGTTCCACATTTCTATTCACATTTTTTAGGATCTTAGGGGGATTATATGCCCGAACTAGATGGCAATTTGGTAGTCTTAGTGAAGCAATATCAATGATGATAATATTGAGAGTGTACATTGTTCAATGTTTTTAAATGATGAAATTATACTAATCTATAAAGTTCATTTTATAGTTTCACTTTATATAAACTCATAGTGATATGATCTAGAAAACATGAATATTGTTTTACATGTGTGTGTGTTTTAAGAGGTATTACATAAGCGTATTTTTCCAAACTACCTTACTTCATAATAAAAAGAGGGAAAAATTGTGATTAGTGAGGGAAATTTGATGAAAATTATTTTTATTGTACGACATTAGACACATCAAATCCATAAATTTCCTAATATTGATAGAATAAAGGATTTACGGGTTCTTGAATCTATTTTTGCAATCAAAATATGCAACTTTAGTGCATTTCCTGGTGAATTTCAGTTAAATTTGATTATTGGATTCTAGTACGGGCTCCAAAATGTGCAAAGAATCAAAAGGATCCGAATCATCCAAAAAATATGCAGACATATTTCTTTGTTTTACATAAGATACATTTCTTGAATGATTTACCAACAATCAAAATATCTACTAAAAACTCCCATTGCACATCATATTTCAACATGAAAGATGAAAATTCTATTCGCACAAAACCCTTCATACTCAAGACTATTTAGAGACTCTGATCGCAATTTGAAAGGATCCATGAGCACTCAAAGGAGCAATTCAAGGGGTTGTCCCCTCTCTTTTATGTTTGCTCACTTAAACTTTGCACAATGAAAAACATGCAAGGGACGCAATTTGACTCAACAATTTTCCCTTCAATCCAACCTTAACATGATTCAATGTGATGTGGAGCTTCTCGTTGGGTTTAATTTCACTATCCACTCGGTTATTGTAAATTCAAGTGATCTATGTGCCATCGTTTGGTGGAACATGTATTGGATTTGAATGAAGTTTGTTGAAAAGTGGACATGATAATCAGTTAAATCGACGGAGAGGTTATTTTCACTCGTGGTAACCTTTTGTTTTCTTGTAAAAGAATATGCCCAACTTTGAAGTTGTTAGCAAAATAAGATATTTTTTTTTGTACATTTTGAAATTTTTGAAGTCATGTTTACCAAATCCAATGATGAAAGCTTTGTCTATATCATGATTTTCATTTTTCAAGTGACATTTTTATCGCATAAATGGATTCAACCCCTCAAAACCACTTGATAACGCCATTTATGCAATTAATGGTTCCTAAATAAAGCAATATCTAGAAATGAAAAGTAGAGTATTTCTCTAAGCTAAGACCTAAAATTAAACATCAATGAAAGAAAAAACAGATATAGTTCCCAAATGGGAGAGATAGGCCCAAAAATTTACTTGAAATACATCCACACAAAATGTGTCCTAAATAAGAAGTTCAAACCAAATATCTTAGTTAATTTGATGAAAATAAAAAATAGAACAATCATTCCTTCCAAAGGGCACCCTTACCACATTTAGCATTGAATTTCATTTATTAAATCTGTGTTTGTTTACCTGCATGAAATAGTTCATACTTCACTTCAAAAATGCAAAACATATAAAACAAAGCTAAAGGTCTAATGGCCAACAATACCAAACTCACCATAGATTCTCTATCTATAAATAACATATCACGCAATAAATGACATAGCTAATAAATGTAAGTGATTTTGATCTAGCATACCCTTTTGGCATTATCATTAACCTCTTTTTATTGTCTTATGAACTCCTCCCTGCCATAATAGATTTGGTAGGAAAGTAAGCATGGAACTTGTCATTCCATTAGCAACCCTTTGAGGAATCTAAACATCATGATGTATACTACATATTTTTTCATGTTATAGGAAAATAATACCCAATAGGAGTTTGCTATTTTCATATCAAGTAACTCAAGAGTGCAAGATGTTTATATATATTATATATTATTATTATTACTAGCGGCCATTGAACCTTTAGCTTTATTTTATAGGTTTTGCATGTGTGAACTAAAGTATGATTTCATGCCAATGAAAAGGATTTGATAAATGGAAGGAATGGTTGCTATATTTTTATTTTCAACGGTTATATTTGATAGAGGCTGTGAAGAACCTCAACAAATCAATATCTTATTACGTAGATGATTGTTACATATAAAGGAAATCAAAACCATTATCTACAATTAGATAATGAGATTAGTAACTAGATTTTACTAACTAATAACTGAAATAGTATTTACAATGTAATCCCAAAGGATTATTCAACATTCCCCCCTTAATATGAAGGGACATTTGACATGCCAAGATGCATTCTAAAATTTTCAAACTTTTGACGCCCCAATGCTTTAGTAAATATATCTGCAATTTTCTCTGAAGTAGGACAATGTGTCAGATGAATGTTTTGGCCTCAACATGATGTCGAATCAAGTGATATTTTGTGTTGATATGTTTGGTTCGATCATGGAATTTTGGATTCTTGGCCAGTTGAATTGCATAAGTGTTGTCAACAAAGAGAGGCGTTGAAGTCACTTGTTTCTCCTGCAAGTCTTCAAGTATTTTATGAAGCCAAATGATTTCTTTTGTGGCTTGAGCTGCTACAACATATTCATCTTCAGTTGTAGAATCAATAGGAACATATTTCTTTCATGATCTCCATGTGAAAGTTGTTGATCCAAGGTTCATCAAATAACCTGAAGTAGAGACCCCATGCTCTTTATCTCCATCAAAATAAGAATCTGAACAACCAATGAGATGAAAATCTGAAACTTTGGAATATTTGATGCCATAAGATTGAGTGCCTTTGAAATATTTGAGCATTCTATTTTTTGCAATCCAATGACCTTCACAGGGATGATGCATAAACCTGGATAGTATTCCTACATAAAAAGTTATGTCGGGACGAGTAGCAGTAAGATAAGTCAAAATTCCAACAAGTTTCATTTACTTTGTTGGATCTTCAAATGTGCTACCTTCATTTGAAGTAAGCTTTAGATTCTTCTCCATTGGTGTAGAAACAGGATTACAATTCTGCATACAAAATTTTTTTAATAACTCTCCAACATATTTTTTCTAAGAAATGAAAATATGCTTTAGTTTTTGATCTACTTCAATTCCTAAATAATAATGTAATAACCCCAAATATTGGCATATCAAAAACCTTTTTCAACACTCTTTTGATAGATACTATATAATCATCATTATTTCCTATGATAAGCAAATCATCCACATAAACAACTAGATATACAACCGATCTTTCAACTTTATTGACAAATAAAGTTGCATCATCTAGATTGAAGTGCTTATAATTCAATTTGAGAAGATATTCAATTAACTTTTCATACCAAGCTTGGGGTGCTTGCTTCAAACCATATAAATATTTGACTAATTTGCATACCTTCCGTTCTTGACCTTTGATAGCAAATCCTTCAGGCTGATCACTATAAACATGTTCTTTCAAGTATCCATTCAAAAATGAAGTTTTAACATCCATGTGATGTATTTTCCATCCTTTTTGTGCTGCTAATGAAAAAAAAGCTCGAATGGTGCCCCATTTAGCTGTAGGAGAAAATGTTTTTGTGTAATCAACACCTTCTTTCTGTGCATACCCTTTTGTTGCGAGTCTCACTTTGTGTTTGTCAAGTAAACCATCTGCTTTATACCTATTTTTATATATCCACTTGCATCCAATCAGTCTGGTTCCAATTGGAGGGTCCACCAACCTCCAAGTTCCATTTTTTATGAGAGCATCATACTCTCTTTGCATTGCACTTTTCCATACATCACTATTTACTGCTTCTTGAAAAGATGTAGGTTCATCAAATGCATGAAAGTTTAATTCACAATCTAATGTTACAAAATCATCATACCTATTTGGAAATGTCTTAGTTCGTATCGATATATGAACTTCTTGATGTGGTGTTTGCTCTGTTTCTTCTTTATGAGCAGGTTTTGCATTATCTATGATACTTAATTTATCCATTCCATTAACAATATCATCAACTTTCTCATCTTTTGTTTCATCAACTTGTGCATTAGAAGAACTTATTGCTATAGAAAGAATTTCCAAAAATTGACTGAGAACAAGAACCCCCGTTCAATATTTGGAAGTTCATTATCCATTTCATGACATATTTTTTTAGAATGAAATCTATCAAGCTGAGCAAGTTGTTTATCAATAGTGACTACATATTTCTCAAATTCAAGAAATATAACATCTCTAGAAACAATAAACTTCCTGTTATCTTCATCATACAATCTATAAGCTTTAGAAGTATTAAAATATCCCCAAAAAATACACTTTCGACTTCTTGCTCCCAATTTATGTCTTTGTTGCTCAGGAATCAAAGCATAACATGTGGAAGCGAAAACTCTAAAATGCTTAACAACTGGAAGATGATCATGCCACATTTCATAAGGTGTTTTGTTTTGTAGTGCTGCAGAAGGAAATCTATTATTAATGTAGACAACACAAAGAACTACTTATCCCCAAAACATTAGCTTGACATTCTTAAAAAACATCATTGATCTTACCATATTCAACAATGTCCTATTGATACGTTCTGCCACACCATTTTGTTGTGGATTATAAGGAACAATTGTTTGATGTTTAATACCATTCTCCTGCAAATATTTTTCAAAATATTGAGATGTATATTCACCACTGTTATTAGTTCGAAGGGTTCCAATATTGAGTTGAGCTTCATTTTTAATCCATAAATGAAAATTTCTGAATGTATCAAAAGATTGAGACTTTGCTTTTAATAAATAAACCCAACACATCCTTGTAAAGTCTTTAATGAAAATCATGATATACTTGTTACCATTTGCTAATGGAATAGGCATGGGCCCACATAAATATGAGTGAATAATACCAAGCTTTCTTAAAGATCGAAACATAGAATCATTAAAAGGTTGTTTACTGTGTTTGCCTAAGATACAAGCATCACATGGGGAAAGTTGTCTTGGAATAGTAGGAATCCCTTGAACTCCTTTCTATCTCATAATTATGATACTGTCATAATTAATATGACCAAATCTAGCATGCCACCAAATCTAGCATGCCATAACAAACTAGAAGATAAATTACTATTATGCAGAACCAAATTTGCAGAATTATGTGAATTGGATGATGTACCATTCAACTTTAAAAGTTTGTTATCTTCCACTCCAGTCATTACAATCACATTATCATAAGCTCTTCTAATCTCAATGATACCATCAAACATATGTATTGAGTGATCATGTTGTCTAATTTGCACAAGAGATATTAGATTTCTCTTTAATGGTGGAACATAAAGAACATTAGAAAGTATATAATCAGCAAGTCCTGATAATTTCAGTCTAACAAAACCAATTCATGAAATTTTTAACTGAGACTTATCTGCCAAATGTAGTACCCCATAAATTTGATTACTAAATGTCTCAAAGAAGTATTTTCTAAATGTCATATGGCATGTGTCTCCAGTATCTAATAAGCAAGTGTCATTCCAAGAAAATGAAGTATTAAAAGCTTCTTCAATTCCTAGATTACAATGTGCAACAACACAATGTGCAGATTCAGGAGGGTTACCTTTATCATTTCCTTTATCTTGTATTTTCTCTTTCTTGTTAACAATTTTCTCCCATGAAGTTCTACAATAACTAGCAGTATGACCAATTTTTCCACATCTATAACATTGTTTCTCTCCTTGATTAAATCCCCCCTTCCTATGTACTATCCTCTTTGTCCTCTACCTCGACGTCTACTTCTATTTTCATCCTTTGCAAATTCTTCTTTGATTTGTGTCCTTTCTGTGCAAGACACAAAGTTTCTTCTTTGGGTTTAGACTCCTTCTTCCCAAATTCTTTCTCTCTTTCTGCAATTTTCTCAACAAGTGTTTCAAAGGTCATAGCTTTCATTTGGCCACTAGCTTGAAGTGATTCTAAATAATGAGTATAGGTAGGATATAGAGATTTAATAAATGCAATAAGTTGAATGTCAACTTTTACACCAGTTGCATCAATATCATGGAAAATGACTCTAATTTCAAAAGCAAGTTTCATTGGATCATTATCTTTTAATTCTAAGTTAAATAATTTCATCAACTGTTGCATGATTTCAAGCTCAGAATGTGAATCATACAAATCTTTTAGTTTCTGTAATGCTTCCCAAGCACTTTTTCTAGAAACTAAATGTCTACTTACTTCTTCACTTACATAGGCAATAATCAAAGCATAAGCCTTCTTATCCTTGCTTTTCTATAATGCTCACTCTTTGGCATTTGTAGGTGGAACTCGTGCACTTTTATCCACTTCATCTATTGTTTCTCCATCTTTCTTATCTTCTAAATTCTCATTTTCACAAATTCCATCCCACATATCATTAACAATAAGGATATTTTTAACTTTATGAAACCATTTGTGATAATTTTCTTTTCGAGACAATATAACTCCAACAATTGAAATTAAAGAATTCATTGAAATTTATTGTGTAGTAAATTTTTGTGTACAAAATATAGTTTGATATATTCTTTTTCTCTTAGCCAATGTTCTTTAAAATATTTTTATCTTCTAAAAGATTTCCCAAAAGGTTTAATAATTCAATTAAAAAAAACATTGCACTCAAATATAAATTGTTGTTTAAAAACTTTTATTTTCTGAAAAGAACTCCCCAAAGATTTGATAATTAATTTAAAGAAACCATTGCACAAAATTATAAATGGCGGCTCTCTTCCTTTTTCTTTAAAAAGAAAGAAAATAATTCTTCAAAACAATTACCAGAACAATTTACGTGCAGTCTCCCCTTAATGTGTAGTCTTTGTCTTTCTTCCACAATCTTTACTAAGCAACTCTCATTTTTTGGTGATAGCTCCTTGGCTAGCTCCTCCTTAATGGGCTCCTTATTTCTCACCAATTCTTTCTCACCAATGCTTCGCTGCCTTTGCTCCAATACCACTGACAGAGGCCGTCAAGAACCTTAGAAAATCAATATCTTATTAGTAGATGAGTGTTACATATAAAGGAAATCAAAAGCGTTATATACAGTTAGATAACAAAATTATTAACTAGATTTTACTAACTAATAACTGAAATAGTATTTACAATGTAACCCCGAAGGATTATTCAACAATATTTTTATTCGATGTGTTGTTTGGATGTCATTTAATCCCCTTCTAAAGTAAATGATAAATAATATTGTGTATTATATAAAATCAACGTAGGCTATTAAACACCTATGCCTATTAGCATATGTATGAAATTTGATGCTTTTGAGGTAAAGGAATGACGCAGCATAAACATCATCTAAAACATTGATTTGGAAAACTTTCCCATAAGAGAGGCTACATGGATTTTCGATAATAACCTTTTTAAAACTTCATTCATTTAGTGGATGTTGTTAGTGTACCACTTTCAAGATTAAGGGGTTTAAAAGAGATTAGCGCCTTTTGGTAAGTTAAAGGTTTCATTATTTTATATTGTGGGGTTTGATGGGATTTTCTAATACTTTTATGGTTTTTTATTTTATTATGGAAAAAAATGACTTATTTTTGAAAAAAATCATTTTCTAAATATGTAATATGATTTATTACCATGGTTAAATACATTGAAAAAATATGACAAGTTTGCTTACATTTGACTTTTCATTGTGATGATTTATGCATTCAAGTTGTATGTTGTAGGCTAAGTATATGATTCTATGTGAGATGAGTTCTTATTTGTTGGAATCATGGATAAATAATTTTTGAATCCAATCTATTTTGTAGGGTAATGAAGAGGCAGATTCTTCAGAAGTTGACAGTTGCCAAAATTTACATGATCGATTTAATATCTTTTAAAGATTTTACATTCTTTTTTATGACCTACTTATTCATATTATAAATATAAGTTGATTTTGAATTGGATGTATTCCAAGATGGATAATTTTCATATGATGACTACCTACACAAATTAAAAGAATGTAGTGACCAAAATTATGCATCCGAGTACAAATTGACATTAATTTTTTTTCAAGTTTTTTAGGGCTCTGTTTTTTACACAGTCCACTAAAAATTCCACAAGATTTTTTGAAAAAGTATATGATAGTTGTTAAAGTTGCACAAACTAGGTGTCCTTGGTATATTTAAGGATGATGAATCCATTTATGCATTCAAAAACTTTATTTAAACACTTCAAAATTTAGATTTTGGTAATTTTTTTTTTGTCAAATTCCAATAAAAAATTATGAAAAAGTCCAAAACATCTAACAAATAGACTACTTTACAAGTATTATTGCATGTTGGACAATGGATTCAATCACCCCGGAATTTATGCAAGCGATTCCATGAAGTTGGGCATAGAATTTCCTTATATAAAATCTTGAGAACATTCACATTACATGGCTAAGATAATCCTCACAACAATGTTACATCTTTGTATTGGTCTCATCCATTAAGATCCAACTATCAAAGACATGCATTACAATTTTTAGCATTAGGTTATTCACCAAAAGGATTTTTCCCATGCAACCAAGAAATTCATTTCACATTGGAAAATGTGGGTATAGAAATAGCTCTATAATTTTTTAGGTCATCAAAACTATGAATTTATCTATTACAACAAAATTTCATTTTGTACCTGTCTTAATCAAATATAACTTTGTAATTCTCATCTACAAATCTTTGCATTTATACAAAACTTCAACCCATTAAATGGTCAAAATTGAATGGATGAGGATATGCTTGTAATTCTCATCTACAAATCTTGCATTTATACAAAACTTCAACACATTAAATGGTCAAAAATGCATGGGTGGGGATATTGCATGCATTCTTCAATCTACATTTCTAGGGTTAGGATGTTGCATGTTATTGTTTTTTACTCTTCATTTTCCTTTCACATAACTTTAAGTCTTCCACTTCTTTAGCCCTATCATAATTACATCACTTCCGCTTTTTCCCCTTGTTAAATAATATTTTTTGCATATATTGTACAATTACTAAACACCATTTATAACATACTTTTTACACTTTTAAATACAATTGCTAATTATTATAATTAATATTTATAGTTGAATTTATCTAATTACCAAAAAGATTTTAATCTTCAATACATTAAATATCACTCATCTTATCCATCTTCAGCTATGAAATATACTTTTAGACTCCATATAATAAAATATTGAACTTTTTAATTTTACTGTTTAAAAGAAAGTTTAAAACAATTTACATTCCCATTCAAAATTCATATATATACCATATTTAAATAAAAAACTTCTCATAAAAATATAATTGATTAATATAATTATAATATAAACAAGTGATTAAATACTAATATAATTGTAACAATTTAGGAAAGAAAAAACTCTCTAATAAATGGAAGGCAGAAATATTTTTCAAATTTTAATTTCCAATCGCAACCGCTCAGCTGCACCAATTCAAAACACTTGAACACATAAACCTTTTTTATATATATCTATCAACAACTACTGAGCGTCACCAATTCCAAACACCTTCCCAATAGATATTTACGCCGATAGGCGTCTATCAATGGTATTTTGGGGGATGGACTTGCTTGAGTGGATCATCAAGATCCTGCAAATCCCGCCAAGTGGATGACCCAGATGATTTGAATCGTCTTATATTTTAACTAGCAATTTATACCTTAACTAACCGCTGATTTAGGAGTCTATTGGATGAGCCGATCGCGGATTTAGGTGTTCGTAAGAGACGGAGTTCGTTAGCTTAAATACCGGCGAAGTGGAGGAGTCTGTTAGCCTAAATATCGGTGACGTGGAGGAGTCGTATCAATGAAGATGAGCCTGAGAATGAAGAAGTTTATACGAGTTTGTAGGCTCCCATGAGATCTATTAGAAGGCGTAACCGTCGAAGGAAAAATCGGCAAGGGGCCACCCTACATCTTGATCAATTACGTTTGGAGGTCGACTATTACATGAACAAAAATCTGGATTCTCCTGATCGATGTGGTGAAGAGACATGCGAGAATCAATCCAGATATGGGCAGGCTCCGTAGAATTTATCGACCTGAAAATGAAACCCTCATGAATAGGGGCCACAACATCATGGTCAGTAATGTGACCGACCTTAGCTGAATCTTTTAAAGCTTTTGCAATCGATCAAAGGTTCCAGGTTCGATTTTCTCTTACACCTACTGTCTGTCTGTATGTATGTTGCATCAGTTGAAATGGTTGAATGGTGCCAGTAGTATTGAGATAGAAGGGAAAATATTTACACTGAATCAATGCCATTGGCATGCCCCCGCTGAGCACACTGTTGACGGAAAACAATACAAAAATGTCAGAACCCTATTTAGACCCCGCACCTACTGTCTGTCTGTATGTATGTTGCATCAGTTGAAATGGTCGAATGGTGCCGGTAGTATTGAGATAGAAGGGAAAATATTTACACTAAATCAATGCCATTGGCATGCCCCCGCTGAGCACACTGTCGACGGAAAATGGTACAAAAATATCAGAACCCTATTTAGACCCTACTGCATGCTGCACTCAACTAGAGAATTGGCGTTATCTTGGTGGTCGTCCAATGGGTATTGTTATGGGAAATCATGGGGAGTTGCTTGTCTGTGACCCATTTCAGGTTCACCCAATTCCTCTCTCTCCCTCTCTTTTTGATTGCATGCATTTCAAAAGATAATTATAGAGTTATTATTTATGGTTTCATTGATGGGTGAAAGTAGTAAGTTCTTATTGTTTCATTAGTAAAACAATTGACTGAATTTAGATTGTACTCACAACATTTAAAAAAAAATTATCAGCCGTAAACTTTATTTAATTACTGTAAATAGGGATTGCTCAACATCACGGAGGATGGTGTCCGTGTTCTATCAGATGAGGCCGAGGGCATGAAATTCAAGTAACTCATCTTTTGTGTTTTTTGCTAAGGAATTTATTTTGGTTCCCAGTATCTAAGTTTTGCTATTAATTAAAAATATGTTAGCGAGATAGGATCAGCTCTTAGAATCTACTTATTCCACCCAAAAACATGTCAATGATCTACATAAAACAGCATCTATGTTTGTAATTGATGGATGATCTACATAAAACATCATCTATGTTTGTAGAATAGCTGTTGCCTGTAACTAATTCAAAGTTTGTGTGTGGAAAATAACCAGGTTTGCTGATGGCTTAGATGTGAGTGAGGAGGGGTTAGTATATTTCATAGATGCCACCACCAAATATGGGTTTGGTTATTCGGATTATGATGTCCTTGAAGGAAAACCCAATGGAAGATTGCTGAAATACAATCCCACAACCAAGAAAACAACCCAACTCTTGACAGGCTTATACTTCCCCAATGGCGTTGCCCTCTCTAGTGACCAGACATTCCTCATATTTTGCGAGACTTCCAAGTAAAATCTCTGATCCTGTGCATTCATCATCAACCAAAATTAAGAAATGGTAATATTTTAATAACTATGTTGTAGCTAAACATAACTATATTGTATAATGCTGCACAGAGTGAGATGTTCAAAATACTGGCTGGAAGGAGATAAAAAGGGGCAGACGAAGATTTTCATAGAAAACTTGAATGGATATCCAGACAACATTCGTTATAATGGGTGTGACATTTTTTGGATTGGATTGGTATCGGTAAGATTACTTACTCCTTCTTTTGTATCACAATCATTTTGTATTATTATTTGTTTTGTGAATTCATTGCAGAAATGTGGGTGCATGCAGAAGCGATCAGCCATATTTGAGATTCTGTTTAGAATTCCAAAATTGAATCATTATCTAGCCGGAAGCAACGAGAAGATAGAGAAACTAGGTGCAGCTGCACTGGGAATGGGAAGAGTAATTGGAGTAAATGAAGAAGAGGGGAAAGTAGTGTATATGTTTGAAGATACTTTTGGGGAAGCAATGTCATTTGTAATGACAGAGTTGCAAGTAGATGATTCCCTTTATTTGGGAGGTTTGGGATCATCTTACATCGGCCGTCTTCAGCTTAATTTCAATTCATCTTAAGGGATGCAGGCATACAGTAGCATAGTTAGTTTCTAACATTTAAACTTTACAAGAAACTGAAAATTTATTTTTGAAATTTGGGGAATCAATAGATTACCCATCAGATAATCAAAACTATTGTGGAATACATTTCCTTTTAAATTTGGTTGTACTTTTGTGATGGGCAACAAGGCCTCACCAAAAACTTGTTAAAGCCTGCTAAATAAATGATTCCCTATAGACTTAAAATATAGACTTAATAGTCTCATTCTAAATTAGTTTTATTATTTGATATTGAAATCTCAAAATCACTTCAAAGTTGAGAAATTCACAAATCCTTCTAAATTAACTTCAAATAAATAAACATCTATAGAATTATTTTATTAATTGGATTTAGCGGGTGTGGCACTTACATTGTGTATAGCTTCATGTAGAGCAATCACCTGGTCTCTCGATACGGTCCGTACCTGATCACAGATTAACAAAAAGCATCAGGTCACAGGGTCTATACCATTGGAGTAGAGCATGTTTACTACAACAGAATTACAATTTAAACAATAAAAACCAATTAAAAACCAAATCATTTTGTTAACCTATCATTTAGTCTCTACTGAAGGCTAAGGCTATGGTACTATTGTAATCCATCAGTCGTTGACTTGAATTAGTTGTTATTTGAATTTTTAAATATTTTTTCTTTTTAACTAAACTTTGTATATCCCTGTTTTTATTTATCTAATTAGATAATAATTTTTATTTATTTATTTCAATTGTTATTGGCCATTCAGTTTGAAGTGAACTTCTCTCCATACCCTTCTCCAAGTCATGTTGCATCAAGCAACTTTCAGAAGACAAATTTGGGTATGCAACTGGAGGCAAGTATGGCATCGACAGTGTTGGCAATGGCTGCCATGTTAATCATCATCATTATTGCTTAGTGCATTTGATGTCCTTATAAACATTAGCAAAGGCCTCAGTTCTGTTACAAACCGTGTCAGTTTTCGGATGCGGCAAGCAGACTTGCGCGGGATGAGCTGCATCCACATCTCAATGTAAATCTCAACCTGGAGTTGTTAATAAGTGTTGGCCCCTCAATAATATTCCACACAGCTAGGTTGAAGGTGCAGGAGGACGAAAAATATAAGTCTATATGTGCGACGATTTTCATTACATGAGAAAATTCAAGTTGTTGGGGTTGTTTATTGTTGTATTTGATAATCTACACTATATGAAGTTCATTGAAAATATTTTCTCCTTAGCTAGCATAATTCCTCATCATATTAGTGAGCTTATATGCATAATTAAAACATAAAACCTAATTTAATGTCTTGGAGCGATTCAGTTAATGAAGCTATATAATTCTCTCAAAAGTCTCAATTGAAAAAATAACTTTGTAGTTGTTTGTATTTTCATTACTTGAAACCATTACTTCCATGTGATTATTAATCTTTGACAATTCAGCATTTCTGCTCTAGTGCTTTTATCCAAATAGGCTGAGCTTATAGAAAATTGCCTTTATCCAATTAGATCGATCTTTTCTACTTATTAACTTAGTCATCCAATTAGATCGATCTTTTCTACTCATTAACTTAATCATAATGAAAAGGACTATATTATAAAATACAAAATCAAACAATAAAAGATAATTGTAATCTAAACATAAAATCAAACATAAAGTTTTCATATGCTGCCTCAAATTTCTAGACAATCTACTCTATCTTTTTAACGATATGAAATCTTATTAGAAAACAAATAATGGATTAACATTCTTAAACAAATTATTTTATTTGTGATTTCTATATTTTGGCACAAGAGGCAACTTGTCTTGTGGTTCTATTTATTATTGTTTTTATTTTCTAATGTTTTATGAGATGAAAATGCCATTTAGTTATTATATGTGAACATGGTTATAGTTCATATAGTTCTATTTATTATTGTTTTTATTTTCTAATGTTTTATTAGCTGTGATGAAAATGTCATTTCATTATTATATGTGAACTTTATAATTCATATTGTTTATTACTTATTTTTCTATGTGATTATGTTTATGTTTATTTTCCTATTCTTTATTTTTTAAGGGTTTATGTATATTTGAGAATATAATCCTTTCAATTATTATTTTATAAAAATAATGAAAAGACCCCCTTAACAAGAGTGTGGCTTATTAATTATGGGTTAATAAATCATAATGGTATAAAAAAATGAAACTTTAGGTTTGAAACTAGCATATAACCCTGTCTCAATTATGATTCATTATGATGTGAATCGATTGGATTAGAAGTCTAACATTTTCATATAGTGAATAAATTATCCATGATTCATAGTCTATCAAAAGTTATGGAAAAGATATATAACCAAGCTATAATGTAAAATACAATACGTATGGCTGCTCGGATACATACATTAACACAACACATGTAAATTACATAGTTTTTCTTACTTGGTCGTTCAAACCTAAGGAGGACTAAATGGAATCCATTTGGTTAGCTATAAGTAAGATTCATGAATGAATACTAGCTCATGTGTGTAATCCTTCACATGTATCAAAGCTCATGTATGGAATCCTTCTCATGTATCACGCATGGTTATGGAAATAATGATATCTATTAAAGCTACAAACCATACACATGAAACACTCTTGATTTCAATATATAAGTAAGTTTATGATAATCAATCTTATTTAAACATTATGTTGGATTGCGACATTC
>LPNX010039758.1:342241-410808 GCA_001517045.1 Pseudotsuga menziesii | reverse complement strand
TCTGCCAAGGTTGTATCCTAGGAAAACACCCAGAGCATAAATTTGAGAGAGCTAGTCATGAGAGAACCTCTACACCCATCGAGCTGATCCACAGTGATGTTGTTGGCCCATTCCCTCATATTTCCATGATTTAGGTCAAATATGCATTGACTTTCATAGATGACTTTTCCAGGTATTGCTGGGTTTACTTCCTGAAACAAAAGTCTAAAGTTTTTGGCCTCTTCAAAGTCTTTAAGGCTTTGGTTGAGAACCAGTCTGGGAGGAAAATCAAGGTCCTCAGATCTGAAAATGGTGGTGAGTATGTCAAGTCTGAGTTTATTAATTATTGTGTAGATGCAGGTATTCAGATGCAGCATTCTATCCCTTACACACCACAACAGAATGGTGTTGCTGAGAGGAAGAACAGATCACTGAAAGAGATGGCAACATGCATGATGGAGGCCAAAAATTTACCACCAAAGTACTGGGCTGAAGCTATCAACTGTGCAGCCTATATCCAGAATAGGGTGCCTCACAAACAGCTTGATGGTATGACTCCTTTCGAAGCATGGAGTGGGCACAAGCCAGATGTGACCCATTTCAAGATTTTTGGCTCAAGGGCTTGGGCTAGAATTCCAACAAAAAAGAGAAAGGATTTGCAGCCCCAAAGCCAAGAGTGTCTATTTTTTGGATACTCTAAATATTCAAAAGGGTACAAACTGATAAATTTGAGCACAAACAAATCCTTCACTGAAAGGTGTGTTCAGTTTCAAGAAGAACCCCTTGCAGCAGTGGAAGTTGGAGAAACCTCTTCACCACCTGAACCTCTGAAAGTAAGTGAAGAGTTTGTTGAACATGCTGATTCTAATATGTCTGATAGTGATGATTTTATTGCAGACCCTAACATCCCTACAAGGCCAAAATGGGCAGCCAAGGCACTACATGCAGCAGGAGAGCTAGCCGGTGATCCCAATGACCCAAGGAGGACTAGATCTCAATTTGAGAGTGGTCTGTGCATGAAGGATCCTATGTTTGCTGAGAAATGCTATTTGATGGTGGAATCTGATCCTCAAACATATGAAGAAGCAGTAGGAGATCCAAGATGGCAAGCAGCCATGAAGGAAGAGTTCATCTCACTCCAGAAGAGCAACACATGGGAGCTAGTGGATCTTCCCCCAGGGAGGAAGTTAGTTCAGTGTAAGTGGGTCTAAAAGACCAAATTTGCTGCTGATGGTTCACCTCTAAAGTACAAGGCCATATTGGTAGCCAAGGGCTACTCACAGGTTCATGGCATAGATTACAATGAGACCTTTGCACCAGTGGCAAAGATGGACTCCATCAGGCTAGCCTTAGCCATTGCAGCCTCAAAGCAATGGGAGGTACATCACATGGATGTAAAGTGTGCCTTCCTGAATGGATATCTCACTGAAGAGATATATATGCAGCATCCTCAAGGATTTTCTACTAACCCTTCTCTTGTGTGCAGGTTGAGAAAGTCATTGTATGGGATAAAGCAAGCCCCCAGGGATTGGTATGCCAAGATTGATAGCTTCTTGCTATCACTGAATTTTGTTCGGTGCAAATCAGATCCAAATGTCTATTTGAAGTTAATTAATGGTTCATTAATGATCATTGTGTTATATGTTGATGACCTCCTCATTACAGGAAGCTCAAAGGATGAGATTGCTTCCTTAAAGGGTGCAATGAACCAAGCCTTCTCCATGACAGATTTGGGGCTCTTAAGCGAATTTTTGGGGCTTGAGATTGATCAAATCAAAGCTGGAATCAAGGTGCACCAGTCCAAATATGCCTTGGACTTGTGGAACAAATTTAGAATGAAGGATTGCAAAGAAAGCAAAACTCCTTTCCTTTCAGGAGTGAAGCTGGAAGAAGCCGATTCTTCACCTATGGTAAACAATACACTGTATAGGCAATTGATTGGATGTTTGTTGTATCTTACACATAATAGAACTGATATTTCTTATGCAGTAAGTGTGGCTTATAGATACATGGATCAGCCTCATGAGATCCATTGAAAAGCAGCCAAAAGGATCCTTAACTTTGTTCAGGGAACAAGGACACATGGGGTCTTCTATAAAGAAAAATCTGATATTGATTTGATTGGGTTTACTGACAGTGATTGGGAAGGTGATAACACATACAAGAAGTCCACATCAGGATATGTGTTCATGCTTGCAGAAGGGCCAATCAGCTGGTCAAGCAAGAAACAGAGTGCCATTGCACTCTCATCTACAGAAGCAGAGTACAGAGGAGTTGTTAATGCAGCAACTCAATGTTTATGGTTGCAGGGTTTACTTGGAGAGTGTGGCTTCGAATCAGAGTACTCAACTACCATCTACTGTGATAACCAGAATACCATTCGAATCTGCAATGATCCAGTTCAGAATCAGAGAACCAAACACATTGAGATCCATATGCACTACATCAGAGAGCTTGTGCATGATGGCACCATTCACCTACTCTTCTGTTCATCTTCAGAACAATTAGTTGATATCTTCACCAAAGCATTTTGTGAGAAGACCTTCAGCAATATCAAATCACTGCTGGGGATTTCTGATCATGCTGTGAAGCATGAGTGAAGACAATATTTCCAAATTTTGTTTTACAGTCCATGTTTAAGGGAGGATTTTCCCATGTGGTTTTTGCCTCTTTCCTTGTTTAAATGGACATGCAGTATGTAAAGTGGTGACTAAGCATTGTTGCTAGGCCCTATAATTTTCTGATATATTACTCATAAGTCAGGCTTAAGGGGGGGTGTTAGAATAATCAACCCATAGTTAGCTACCTTAGACATTAATTTAATTATTTTTGTCTTATTTTCCTAGTTCATGTGTCCCACCTTGTGCAAGTTGTCATTTTCCTATCCATAGTGGTCAAACTTGCCTTATTTGACTCATGTAGCACTTGGGAAACCTCAAGGAATCAAATCTACTTTATTCCTGGCCTCCTAAGCGCCCTTCTGCTTTTTCTTCTTTATTGCCTGCTTTTTCAGTGTTTTAAGGCAAATGGAAAAGCTTGACTAGGTGAGGTTGACTAGTTTTTTGTCCTACACATCCTCCACTCTTTTCTCCTTGGAAAAGCATGTATGAGTTGTCATTCCATCACTCTTTAGCTTTCCTAAGTGCTTTTTCCAATTCGTGAGCTCCATGATTGATTTGGAATCTGCTTTATGCACCTATGGGGGATTTGCTTATTTTTAGTAAGCCTGCTTTTGACTAGATTCGATTTGCTCCTCATGCATTCAAATATACTTTGTAATTATTTAATGCAGCAACCTATTATGTTATAGGGTTGGATATTGTACACTGAGTTAATACAGTTTAGTGTTGAGCTCCATTTTCAGTCTCTTTTGTGAGTGATTTTGCATGATCAATTGATAATTGTTGTGAGTAAAATTAATCTATCACTGGGTTCAATTTCCATAAGATGGAGCCCTTCTCTCTTAGATCTCTTCTCTTTCTATTCTGCTTTCTTCTTTCAATCTTTCCCCTCTCTCTCTCAATCCCTGCAGATTGTTACATTCATACTCAAGGAGTCGGCTACTGGTTACAGTAAGATAATACAGACGGAATAACAGAACCAGAGCTCGACTCTTTCTCAATATCTTACAATACAGATGACTAAACAACTAGCTAATTGTCTATCTACTACCCAACTGACCAACTAACTGTCTAACCCTTCACAATACAAAATACAAGGCTTAAATAGGTGGCCCGAAGGTCTCACCCTGATACAACACTATGGGCCTATCCCAACAGTAACCCAAAAACCCTAACTATGACAGTCAATGTATATGTACTTTGAACTACCACTTACTGGTCATACTGCATCTCTCTGCAGTCTTCCACGCTTCTCAGCGCTGATTGTGGGTATGGGCGCCGCTTCCTCGGTTGCTCTCCTTCTGTCCTTTGTCTTCAATTCCTTAGCCCATTGATCCTTTTCCTTTATGAGGGTAGCTGAGCCCTCCTGTCTTCACTGCTGCATTAAGTGCAGTGGTTGAGCTCTCTCTTCTTAGCCGCTTCAGGTACTGTTTCTTTTGACTTTCTTGTCCCGATATAGCAGCTTTTCCTGTAGTTGCGGGCCCTGCTCCAACATTGTCCTTCTGAAATGATAGTGGAGTCATCTCCCATATGGATGGGGATGGATTTTCTAGTCTCCAAATATGAGAAGGAGTCTCTTTCAGCCATCATGTGGTTCGAAGCTCCAGAATCAATCAAGAGTGCTTTGGACTTCAAAGTGCTTGCCATGAGGGCATGACCTCTTTCATGCTGTGGTTCTCGATCTTGCCGATCTCTCCTCTGAAAGCTTTCTAAAACATTGATGTGATTTATCTCAAGGAGAGAGGTATCCTGATCAAGTTTCTTCTTCATGTAGGCATATTTAGGGTGGAAGCCCTTCCCGCAGTATGAACACTTGAATTTCCTTTCCATGATGCCCTTTTCCTTTGTTCTTTTTTGAGCCGGAAGACTCATCATGCTGCTAGTTTTCAAATTTAGGATTAGGAGCTTTGAATTTAGTTTTTGAGTTCTTCTGCTGATTTCCTTTACCCTTCAGATCTTTGGGCCTTGAGACATGGAGGTCTTGATCACGGGAGGATCTGATGATCCCCATTTGGACAAGCTTGTCATGTTCACTTGTTAGGGACTCAATGAAGGCATTGAGTGTAGGCATCTTCCATCTAGGGGTTGTGAGTTTCCCTACACGGAATGTAGAGACAAAAACTAAATAATCAGCTCCAAGTTTGGAGAGTATGGTGAGGATGAGCTGATCATCCTCCTTCTCCACTTTGCATTGCTTCAACAGTAAGACAATGTGCTTGAACTTTGTCAAAAATTCATTCAAGGTCTCGAAATTGGAAGGCTGGAGAGACATCAACTCATTCTCAAGCTGGTATAATCTCAAATCATCCTTCTTTCCATACAGGGTTTCCAATTTGTCCCAGTTTTCCTTTGGAGTGTTCAATCCCGAAATATGGAAAAGAAGATCCCAGGAAACAGAGAGGCACAAGAATCCGAATGCTTCATCCTTCTTGTTCAAGAATCTAGGTTTTTCTCTCAAAAAATTAGGCTATTCTTCAGTGTACATAGTGACCCTATAGATTCCTCTGGCATGTAGATGGATCTCCATGTCTCCTTTCCATGAGTGGAAATTGAATGGAGTCAAAAGATCTATGGAAGAAGCCATCTGAATCTGTTGGAGCAAATGCTTTAACCTGTAAAAAACCTAAAAATCACAACAAAAGGGGCACCATAAGGTTAAACAGCCTGCACATTTTAGGCTTTCATCACACCCAGCATAGTCAACCAAGCAAACTTGATCAACAATTTCCTTACTTGGGGTATTAAGTGGTAAGCCTTGGCTTCTGGTGCAGTGCTGGATTTTTGAGCTATTGTTCAATTTTCATGCAACATCTGTTAAAAACCTTATTTTTTAGAGATTTGAGCTTCATCCCACCCTGAGCTCTGATACCATATTAATTTGTCACAGTGGTCTAGGAATTGAAAACACAGTCTCACAAAGAATATAGACAGATAATCATAAAATTGGCAAAATGGTGCTGCAATGGAAGTAGCAGCTCTGTATAATCAAAATAATAATGAATTATACAATAAAATGATCATGCTGCAAGCATGAATGACAAAGCAATTTGAATTCCCAAGGAGTTCATTCAAATTGAATGAGTGAGTATAGCTTAACTGAATGTAATCCATAGTCAACACTCAAGTTAACCACTGATCAAAACCCTAATTGACTCAACTGAGCCCTAACTAAAGTCGGAGTGTAATAAATGACTAAGTCTAACTAAAAGTAGCTCAGACACATGTCACTGCAATCCAACCAACAAATGGTAGCACATCAATGACTCCAATGAACTTCGATGAGGTTAACTGAAGTGTAACTAACCATCAGAAGTGGTTGGAGGCGCCCCTGTTGACTCCAGTTCATTAAATAATCAATAAATAATCAATTTAATGAAGGAAGGCACCTTCACTACTCTGTTTAACTGATTTTAACCATCAGTTAGCAATATGGGGCATCAATGACACTCAGATCACTTCCAGAGTGCTCCAGTTAGCCTCCCCGAATGTAGGAGAAGGATAAGTTAGCCTCCTTGATTGAAGGTAGGCATGGGTGTGCTCATGCTGATGTCATCTAGTGCTCCTCTGATGTCAATTAAGTCAATAAAACTTATGATAGTGGTTTAACTAGGCCAAATTGACCAAAATGAGTGTGTATGGTGGTAAATGTCTCCAACAGGAGCGAGTTGTATTCTTCTTTCATTCTTGTTTTCCATATCGGATCATCTGACATATATTCATATGTCTAAGATTCAGATTCAACCATCAAATATAACTTCTCATCAAAGGGTGGATATTTCACACAAAGGGCATTCTCAAATTGAGATCTAGTCCTCCTAGTATCACTAGGATTCCCAGTTAGTTCCCTAGTTCCATGAATGGCCCTTGATGCCAATTTTTGTATTATAGGACTGTTAGGATATGAAATTAAATCATAATTATCAGACATATCAGAATCAACAACCTCACTAGTCTCTTCACTTATAATCAGTGGTTGTGGTGATGAAGAGGACTCTCCAACTTCTACTACTGCTAAAGGATCTTCTTCAAACTAAACACTCCTTTAAATGAAATCCTTTTGAGTGCTCAAGTTGATCAGCTTGTACCCTTTTGAATCTTCATAATACCCAAAAAATAGGCACTCTTGTATTTGGGGTTGCAAATCCTTATTTTTCAATTGGAATTCTAGCCTAATCCTTTGAGCGAAAAATCCTAAAATGGGTCACATCTGGCTTGTTTCCACTCCAAGCTTCGAAAGGAGTGATTCCATCAAGTTGCTTGTGTTGCACCCTGTTCTAGATATAGGATGTGAAGTTTATAGCTTCATCCTAAAACTTTGGTGGCAAATTTTTAGACTCCATCATGCAAGTTTCCATCTCCTTGAGTGATCTATTCTTCCTCTCAGTAAAACCATTTTGTTGAGGTGTGTAAAGAATAGAATGTTGCATATGGATACCTACATCTTCGCAATAATGGGTAAACTTAGACTTGACATAATCTCCACCATTATCATATTTGAGTATCTTGATTTTCCTCCGAGACTGGTTCTCAACCAAGTCTTGAAAGACCTTGAAGAGGTAAAAAAATCATAATTATTCTTTCGGAAGTAGACCCAACAATACCCAGAAAAGTCATCTACAAAGGTTAGTGCATAATTGGATTGACTCATGGACATATGAGGGAATGGACTAGAAATGTGACTGTGGATTAGCTCAAGGGGTGCAAAGGTTCTCTCATGACTAGCTCTCTCATACTTGTGCTCTAGATGTTTTCGTAGGATATAACCTTGGTAGACTCCCTTAGAAAATTTGATCTTTGGTAACCCTATGACCATGTCTTTTTCACTCAAATATGAAATATACTTGTAGTTAATATGGCCAAATCTCTCATGCCAAATATTTTGCACTTTTTCTATTCTGGAATTACTACCTAGTTGTTAGAATCTTTCCCAGGTTGTTTCTAAAGTGCTACTTAAGCCATTTTTAGCATTTGTTGACTTCTAGGTGCCAGTGGATGCCAACTAGCATAGTAAGGAATATAGGAATAAGACAAAAATGATTAATTAATTTCAAATATGGGTGTCTATGGGTTTTATTATTCTAACAACCCCCCTTAATCCCGACTTTATGTAAAATATCATAAAAATATAGGTCCTAGCAAAAAGGATTAGTCAGTCTTTACATACTTTTTGTCCATACAACCAAGGAAAGACACAAAAAACCAGTGGGAAAATCCTCCCTTAAACATGGAAATGAAACAAAATTTTTGGAAATCTTGTTATCAATCATTCTTCACCATGTTATCAAAAATCCCTAGCATTGATTTGATATTATTGAATGTCTTCTCACAAAACACCTTGGTGAAGATGTCTGCTACTTGCTCTGAAGATGCGTAGTAGAGTAGAGCAATTGTACCATCATGCAAACGCTCCCTGATATAGTGCATATGGATCTCAATGTGCTTGGTTCGTTGTCTTTGAACTGGATCACTAGAGATTTGAATGGTGCTTTGATTGTCACAATATATGACAGTGGAAGTATCTGATTCGATCCCACATTCTGCAAGTATCCACTGCACCCACTATTAAAATTGATCTCACAGGAATCTATGAATCAAGGAAAAACTCACAAGAAGATTACACAAGCAATTTTACTCAAAATATGATATGAAACAATGCAATAATGATTTGCAGTTGTATATGCATTCATTAATCAAAAGTAAAAATGGATAATTAATCCAATGTAATACAATGGTATTCATAACCAGTTAATTCGAATACATGAGAGAGAAATTCGAATTGATTGAATCAACCTAACTGAGTGGATAACTGGACATGTATAAATCACTATCGGTGCCTAACTAGTTAGCTCCAGTTGTCTAAATCAGTTCCTCAGTCAGTTAGAATCAGTTAACTAGTCTAACTGCATGTGGTAGGTGAGGAAAGGTGCCTTCCCACATGCAATTAATCAATGACTGCTGCTAACTGAATATCATTGGATGTAATTGAATGTAAATGACTCCTAACTAGGATTGACTAGTCTTGAAATCAACTGAAGGAGGTTGGCGCTGAAACTCCCAGGGGCTACTAAATTGTAGGGATTCCCAAACTAATGCATGCAAATGTAGTCAGTGGAAGATAGCCTCAATCAATGTTCCCAACACTCTAGTAACTGGTACATGTTACCCAATTAGGCCATGTTGACCCAATGGGACTAGTGACTAAATAAATACTGAAAGACTCCTAATTTAGGAATAATTAACCAAATTGGACAAGGGAGGATTATAATCCTAACACCCCCCCTGATCTAACTTGGAAAATTTGTGGGACCGAGTAACTAAGACCATAGGTCACCCATTATAGCTAAAATAAAAAAATTAAGCGCTTAATACAAACAAGGAAATGGGGAAAAAACCACATGGGAAAAAAGACCCCCTCAAACTAAGTAGTTAGAATAAGGATTCAAGTTAAAAAAAACTTGAGAAAATGTTGTTGCAACCTTCATATCTGTGGTGTAGAGAAGCAGCATGCATGTTGTTTTGTGCATAGGTATCTTGGGGCCTGGCATGTAGACTTCTCCATCTTCTCCCAAAATGAGGATGGAAGGAAGGAGGAATGTAACCATTGCCTCTTTTTGGAAGAAAATAGGTATGATCTAATTTGTTCTTCTGAGAGAAGTGTAGTTGATCAGGCCTTGCCATGTAGCATCTCACAGAGATTTTGTTGCATCTCTCTAAAGGAAGTGAGTTTGCATGACATAGTGCAAGGTTCTCTTTCTGAAACTGATTTCTTGTCCTCTTTGTGTCAGATGGATCTCTAGTCATCTTCCTAGATTCCCCAATAACCTTTGGTGCCCATTCGGGCTTAGGATTGGGAGTAGGAACTGGATTTGTATATGAATCACCCTAAACTTCAGTCTCATAAACTAATACAGTTGAGTTTTCTGCTTCCGATTCTGAAATACTAGTGGAAACTGTAAAAGGAGTAGATAGAATGTTTTTACCTCCCCTTTCAAGTGGCAGCCGAGAGTGCAATGGATCTGAAAATGGTAGGAAGTGTGAGAATTCATATGCCTTGGAGGCATGATATGCGGCACCATTTTCTATGATGTTCCCAGTAGAGATATCTATGATCTCTACAAAGACTGAGTAATTTGAAATTGGTGAATAAATAATTCAGAGTTTCAAAGTTTCCCCGGTGAAGAGAAATCATCTAATTCTCTAGCTAATAGATCCTAAAGTCATCTTGCTTATCAAATAGGGAAGCAAGTTGATCCCAAATTTCCCGAGGACTCTTCAATCCAGTGATGTGGAAGAGAAAATTCTTAGAAATTGAAAGGCACAGAAATCCAAAAGCTTCATCAATCTTATTCCAGTATTTTTCTTTGTCAACATAATGAATCGGCTCTACCTCCATCTGCATTGTGACTCTGTAGAGTCCTTTGGAGTGAAGGTGAATCTAAATGTCCTCCTTCCACTGATGGTAGTTGAAAGGAGTGAGAGGATCCACAGAAGGAACCATTATGCTACTGTAGAGAATGCAGTGAAGGAGACCGAAAAACCTACAAATCATAAGAGAATAGATAAAGTAAGGTCAACAACCTGCACTTTTCAAGTTTTATTCACACCCATATTAGTTAATCGAGCAATATTGATCAACAATTCCTTTTCCTAGGAATTACGTGGTAAATTCTTTGCTTCTGGTGCAGAGTTGGAAGGAGCAATTTTGCTCAATTTTTTTTTTGATCCAACATGAAATATGTAGAAGGAGAAGTGCCTTGTCCTACCGAGGCTTTGATACTATATTAAAATTGAGCTCACAGGAATCTATGAACCAAGGAAAAACTTAGAAGAATATTACACAAGCAATTTTACTCAAAATATGATATGAAACAATCAATAATGATTTGCAGCTGTATATGCTTTCATTAATCAAAAGTAAAAATGGATAATTAATCCAATGTAATACACTGGTATTAATAACCATTCAATTCAAATACATGAGAGATAAATTTGAATTGATTGACTTAACCTAACTAAATGGATAATTGGACATGTCTAAATCACTATCAGATCCTAACTAGTTAGCTCTAGTTGTATTAATCAGTGCCTCAGTCAGTTAGAATAAGTTAACTAGTCTAACTAAATGTGGTAGGTGAGGAAAGGTGCCTTCCCACATGTAGTTAATGAATGACTGGTGCTAACTGAATATAACTGGATGTAATTGACTCCTAACTAGGCTTGACTAGTCACCAACTAAACTAAACTGAAGGAGGTTGGTGTTGACACTCCTAGTGGCTCCTAGATTGTAGGGATTGGTCTAGGAGGCGCCTAAACTAGTGCATGCAAATGAATTCAGTGGTAGTTAGCCTCAATCAGTGTTCCCCACAATTTAGTAACTGGTACATGTGGCCCAATTAGGACATGTGGACCCAATTGGACTAGTGACTAAATAAAGACTGAAAGAATCCTAATTTAGGAATAATTGGCCAAATTGGACAAGGGAGGATTATAATCCTAACAACCAAAAACATTGAGTAGCTACATTCACAGCTCCTCTATACTCTTCCTCTGTAGATGAGAGTGCTATGGTATTCTACTTCTTACTTGACGAGATGATTGGTCCATCTACAAGCATGAACACAAATCCTGAAGTAGACTCATGATCTGTGTTGTCACAATCCCAATCACTGTCAGTAAATCCAACTAGTTCTAAGTCAAATTTTGCTGCCTAAACAATACCATGAGTTCTTGTTCCTTGAACAAAATTCAGAATTATTTTAGTTTCTTTGCAATGGATTTCATGAGGTTGATCCATGTGTCTAGGAGCTATTAACCCAAAAATCCCCCACTAAGCTCTCAATGGCCTACACCACCCAAGGACACCATATCATGACCCTCATATCCCTCCATTAGACCCACACACCCTCAAAATATCCTAAGGATGAATAAAAAGGTCTAAAAACCCCAAAAAGGAGCCCAAAATAGCCTCCTAGGAGCTAAAGCCCTCAAAAAGGGCCTAAAACCCTAAAAGGGGCTAAAGTTAGGGTGGAAGGGGCTAAAAGCCCCAAAAAGGGTCTAAATCCTTGACCAAGGGCTTAAAACCATAAAACCCCTTGGAAAAGCTATAAAGGGAGGGTGGGGGGTCACTCTCAAAACACTTCTCCCTTGCATATTGTTATACTGCCCGTGGATGCCTTGAGACCTTTCCCTCTCAAGCCACCCACACTCCCTCTCCTCCATTTCCATTGAGCCATTGCTCCCCCATCCAAGAGAGGTTATTCCACAAGCTAGGGCATGGTGGCCCATTTCCACCCAAGAGAAGGTATAACCATATTTCATGTTTTGTTTCTTAGTTTCTTAGTTTTCTTTGTTTTCTAACCCTTATTTCATTTGCAGGTTTTAGATCTAACATTGTTTTGTAGGTGTTTTAATCTATTGTAGCTTAGGATTTATTTGCAGGTATTTGGAGGTAGAACCCTAACCCTTGTGTGCAAAGGGGTTCATCATTGCTTCTATCTCCTTTCTACTCTTAGCTTAGCTTTCGTTTCTATCATTTACATTATGTTTTACTTTCTGCATTTCCCATCCATGCAGGAACCTACCCTTCTCTCCTATAGACAGAAGGGAGCCATTCCTTCCCCTGTAGGAGGGAGAAATCCTCGCTACAGGAGCTACACTAACTACATAATATATGTCAGGTCAAGTATGTGTAATATAAAGTAAGCACCCAATCAACTTCCTATATAGTGTATTCTTTACCATAGGAGAAGAACTTGCTTCTTCAAGCTTAACTCCAGAAAGGAATGGAGTCTTCTTTTCTTTTAATCCTTCATGTTGAACTTGTTGAGAAGATATGAAGCATGCTTGGGCTGATGAACTTTGATTCCATGTTGGGATTGAGAAATTTTGAGACCCAAGAATTGACTCAACAATCCCAAATCTGTCATAGAAAAGGCATAGTTCATTGCATCCTTCAAGGAGGAAATATCTTTCTTTGAACTTCCTGTTATCAATATGTCATCCACATACAAGACAATAATCATTAAAGAACTATGTATCAGCTTCAAATAGACATTCAGATCAGACGTGCATCGAACGAAATTCTATGACAGCAGAAAGCCATCAATCTTGGCATACCAAGCCTTAGGGATTTCTTTATCCCATACAATGATTTCTTTAACCTACACAATAAATATGGATTAGATACAAAACATTCTAGTTGCTTCATATAAATATCTTCATTCATATCTCCATTTAGAAATGCACACTTCGCATCCATGTGATGCACCTCCCATTGCCTTGAAGCTACAATGGCCAAAGCTAGCCTTATGGAGTCCATCTTTTCCATTGGTGCAAAGGTCTCATTGTAATCAATACCTTTAACTTGTGAGTAGCCCTTAGCTACTGATATTGCCTTATATTTCAAAGGTGAACCATCAATAGAAAATTTGGTTTTATAAATCCACTTACACTTTACTAGCTTTCTTCTCGGGGGAAGATCAACTAGTTCCCATGTGTAATTCTTCTGGAATGAGTTGTATTCTTATTTCATTGTTGTTTTCCATATTGGATCATCTGATGCATATTCATATGTCTGAGGGTCAGATTCAACCATCAAATAGAAATGGTACATTGAGCTTCCATAAGCCAAGTACCCAGAGTTCAACTCCCTAGCCTTCATGTTCCTATAGTATTTCCAACTCCCCGTCAGATATGACGAGGGGGTGGAGATCCTATTATCCTATCACCAAAGAAGCACCACTCATATAACTGACCATATTGATGAGTGGCGGTGACCTCGCAGTCTATGCAAAATCCAACTTGATGATAGGATCTTCTTGGATTATCACATCCGAACGTCTCCAATCCGAAGAAGAGGCCATACTAAAGGCCCAACAATTTGACCTTATCTATGGTCAATCTAGATACCTGTATACCATTATTCCAGACGCTCCCCGTTTGAGTACCTCTTACCACAATGCACCAGGGGCATCCCATGCTACCGACGACATCATAGGATCGGTCTCCCAACAACGATAGCCTCAACTGACACCACCTGCTGTTACACCACAACCAAGCAACACTGCTAGTGTTGCTTAACATAACCAAGCTCCAGACTACGCAAGAATGATGTCTCAGTTTGGAGCAACAACTTCCTATGCACAGCATGCGCCACCACAACAAGCTCAGGCCATGGCTTGGCCAACACAATAGTATGTGGGGAAAATGCCCACATTTGTGGCAACACCACCCCGAAAAATCTACTATGCACTTCCAGTGCAACCAATTCAAGCCCCCACCCCTGCTCCAACTGCTCCGTTGGGACAAGTGTTCGCACAACAAAACCGTCCCAACCAGCCTGCCCCCAATAATCAACAAGGGCAAGCTAGGAATAATCGGCCCTGTAACCAAGGAAATAACCAACCACAGGGAGGTGGTCAACAACCGAACCATCCAAACAATTCCGTAGCAAACTGACCAGCCCAAAACCCCCCATGATAGAATGCGCCAAGATGCAAGGCTCGGTTGCGCACAAACCAACTGTGCACACTCTGTGAAATTTATGGGCACTACACATTCAAGTGTCCCCTCATGGCTCGCGCTAAACAGGCCATTCAAAACGAGGCCCAACAGGCCGCCAACGCAGCAAATCAAGCCCAACCTGACCCAGCACCACAAGGACCTCCCCCCATGGTGCTTCGAAACCCACTTCCAGTCCAAGGATTGGTGGCAACCGCACCCCCACCCCAGGCCAATCCCAACACTCTGAGGGCACCTCCCATTGCCAAAATAGGTGTTCACCACCTGCTAGCCATGACGACTGAAGAGGTCAACTTGCAAACCCGATGGAATCAGTACAGTACCACCACCGAACCCGTTGACACATTAGCAACATCAACATCCAAAATGGTCAACCTACCTCTTCAGTTACCCCCATTCCCACCCCCCCCTATACGCAGGATTTCCAATAATGCCACGGCTAGAGATGCAGTCAGCTATAGCATCGTGGATGATTTGGCCCAAACACCAAACTCCATGTTCACTCTTGAGGTACTTAAAACATGCCCAACGCAGCGAAAATCCTTTCTAGCTGCTCTAGGGGAAGTAGAGCCCTTCGACTCCAAGTTGATGACATTTGACACGGAGAACGGGGAACTACACATGCCCTCAACCATTGCCTTCCAAATCTTGGTGTCCATCCAGAATTTGGTCATGCATCAATGCATAGTGGATGAGGGGGCATCCACATGCATTATGTCTACCTTGGTTTGGCAGAAACTTGGATCACTAATTCTGCAACCGTCCTCCATAACTCTGAGGGCTTATGATGGACATCCCACTAAAGCCCAAGGAATCCTCCCCCACATCCCCATCACATTAGCCAGGAAGATAGTGCTGATCGACATAGAAGTTTTCAACGCTCAACTGGACTACAACCTCCTCCTCGGAAGGAGTTACATGTATGCCATGCAAGCAGTCACATCAACTATCTTTCGTCTCATGATGTTCCCCCATGAAGGGAATATTGTGGCAGTTGATCAGCTCACTTATCATGCTCTGCAAGGGTTAATGACACCTGCCAATGTTATCCCTACCATCACCACCATTGAGCCACAAGGGGCGACCACACGCACTAATGTCGTCCCTACAATCAACAATATGGTTGACAACACACCAGCACCTTCATTGTTGAATGTGGGCACTGGGTTTTTTGTCGATACCACCATGATGGCTCCTTTCTCATTAGTGTCACCACCATTGACAAAAAATTAAACTGTATACTTGTGCATGGTCTCATCAAGCACCGCTGCACCCAAACAACAACCACAACCGCAACCCCAACCCCAACCACAACATCATCCACAACCGCAACACCAACAGAAACCGCAACATCACTCGCAGCAGCAACATTACACGTAGTCACAACCACAACCATATCCCCACATGCAACCGTCAGGGAGTTATTTGGGCTCATCCCCAGTCCATATGATTCCCTTCCTCTTCCCCCCACCTGGTGTCATGAGCAAACTGGTAATGGCCACCTTGAGCCTAGTACCCAACTTTACATTGGGAATTTTGGTTTGGTATTTTGATCCACCAGCTCAACCAGCAATGCCCAAGATTGTTTTAACCCCAATGCAACCTATCGTGGTTTTGTCCCACCCTCCACCCGGTTCGCACAAGCCAACTACCGCACCTGCACCTGCACCACCCCAACCCAAAAGGGCTAGGGGTAAGAACACCAAAGCCACCACATAGCCACGACAAGTCCCACCTTGCATCGTCTACAAGCAATAGGGCCATCCAACTCAGAATTGCCCTGAAATCCCAGTGCTCCATGCACATCTAGATGCCATGGATACAAACGAAAACATCCCCGTGGTTGAACTTCCAACCGCGCCGATAGTCAGAAACAAGGCCTTGAGAACAAACCATGCTTGTGCCCTTTGCAGTTTGTATGGACATTACTCTCACCATTTCCAAGACCTGCCTAAATTTTGAATGGCTCTAGCTAACCTTTGTCAACATTCCCTTGAGTCTGAGATCACCTTGATCAAATAAGTTCACCCCCCACCTCCTTCTTCAGACAGCATGTCCATTTACATGATGTCCAATTCAACTAACCCACTTGTCTCCACCTCCAATGACGGTCCATCAGACCTGTCTCTTCCATTGTTTCCCCAGCCATAGCCACAACCTCAGTTGAAACCTCAACCTCAGTTACCAGGGAAACAATGGGGTTCATTATTGATCAACATTTTCCTTTTCTTTTTCTTTTTCCCTTTCCTTTTCCTACCATCCAAGATCATGAGTAAGTCTTCCTTAGCAACACACAATCTATAGGATTTCACACTTGGATATCCTGTGTGGTACCTTGAACCACCTAACCTACCTCTAAGGCCCCAGGATATGTTGATTCATGTCCATCCAATTGAGATGATGTTGCACCTACCTCCAGGTCCATCAAAGACTCCTCCTATCTCCAGGCCAACCCCTTTTCCTCCAACAGAGAATGGGGGAAAGGCCACAAAAACCACAACCAATACCATTTAGATGATCTCTAGCACCATTTTCCCTTCTGTCTTGTTGGCTGTGGAAGATCCACCTGATCTATCTCGGCACCACTTATGCAATGATAGAGATATATGTAAGACCGCCTTTAGTTTTACCCCATTCCCTTTAAACCATAGTGTGATATCGGTTCTTCCCATAAAAGACCAGATTTTGTCATCCCGCCTTTCAAATGACCTTCGTCTCGGTAAGGGGGCATACCTCTTCATTGACTTTGATGGATAACTCTTGGAGAACCCTCGTAATGGGCTCTACCTCAAGAAATTGCTTAACATCACCAATGAGTTGCTTCATTTTCTTTTTCTTGTTTTTCAACGTTTTATAGCAAAAATCAGGGGTAACACCATCAACTGCTAGTCCAAAGTCACCTGGAATCAGTTTGAGACACCTCTCACACCTCTGGTCTCAAATTTACATCTCCTTATGAGACCATCATCTCATGTTTAATAAATCAATTTCGGGACCATTTCCCACCAGTCACCTCAATTTACAAGCCATGACATGATGATGCAAGTGTCTACAGACCTGTACTTGTATCACACTTCCCCACTGCTACTCATGCAGGTTTTCGGGCCACCGCCCGTTAAGGAATGTAATTTTACTTTTATTTTTGTATTTATAGTTGTCTTTTCCACCGCACCTTATGCGGACCTATGGACCACTGTCCACAAAATGGATTCTTTTTCTTACATGTATTCGGCATATAAGTGCCCCCGGACTTGCACTCACATTGCATGTAGTCAAGTTCATCCATTGCCACACACACACATGCTCTCCTGACCTCTTTTCGAGAGCCACCTTGGTTTGCGTGCCTCTGCTGCATCGACTTGTAGGCCTCTGCCGTGATCTATCATGTGCATGTAATGGTATGTTTGAGAGCCTTCTGCTCTGTCCATACTGCATGAATGACCTTTGGACCTCTGTCCACCGTCCCGACATGGGGCACCGCATGTGCCACCACAATCGGTTGACCACTTTGGAGTTTCATTTAAGCTCTTTTCTGACTCCTTAAAACACTGAAAAGATTTCCAAGTGCAACTGCTTCCTTTCTCGCTCATTAAAGTACAGGAAAGGGAATCTACATTGTCTCATTTACCTCCTTTTGTGGACCATGTAGACCATCAATTGAAAAGGACACCCTTGGAAAACTCAAGCCAAGACCGTTCCCCTTTGCATACTTTTATCCTTTCTCGGGCAGAGGGGCCACACTTTATAAAAAAGCTCACCACCGGTTGTCATTAAGCTCTTTTCCAACCATTTCAACAAGAAAAGATCGCCAAGCAAACTTGGTTTCGTTCATGCTCGTAAAAGTATTTGAATGACTGTCCAGTCAGTACAGGTTTAACCTTTTTCGGCCTGATTGGACTACCAACGGTAAAGAAGTCTCCCATCCCCTACAGGATGGGTGATCTCTCCTATGTATACTTTTATCCTTTTTTGGGCACAGGAGACTACCAACAAAAAAGAGCCCCCATTGGAGTCTTCTTTGTGCTTTCAGACTCTCTAACATTGAAAGCACCATCGAGCATTTACCTTGTTGGGCTCGCCAAAAATCCATGTGATCGTACCATAACAGTGTCCCTAGACACCTCCCCATAGCAAAAAGTTTGGTAACATTCCCCCATTGGGTCACCTTTGTTCAGAGTACTGTGCAATGTGTCTTCCTTGGATCCCACCAATATCAAAAGAGTCTACCTCCAAGTATTTCCCATCTGTAGCGACATCCCCGGTATTACAACTATGATCCCATTCCCATGAGTCAGTTTCATTTGCTGCCTGGTCCACCCTATCGTCATACTCTGAACAAAGGAAGTTTGAGTCTCCCACACTCCCCCTGCCCCTATTCAGATATTTTCCTCCCCCCCCTCCCCATTCAGTGAGTCAGTCCGCAGATTGCTTCACACCTTCCAGTTATCTCCCTCGCGCTCCTGGTCAAGGAAACATCATTGCCTTGGCTAGGGGTAGGTCTCCCTCTGTCGATGCCAACAGACATATTCCAGAGGATAGACCCAGAGGTCCTTGTATCTTGGTTTCATTAACCTCATTGATGAGTTCCTTAGAACACTTAATAGGAGTCCTTAGTGCCTCCCAGGATGGTTGTTTCTCACGTGCTCAACTTCAACTACATCATCGCACCGTTGAGATTCGTACAGGGTTTTGTCTGTACAATATTTGGTCAAAGACCCCAGATGTTACCCGAGTCTAGCACATTGGTGAGTCCACTTGAGGGACCTAAATAGGTTATGTCCCTTGTGATTTTCAGGTTGCGTTGGAGACAGTGTTCAGAAGCCCCATCAGTGCTTCGATATACATTTATGATTGATGCAGCATACTTGTACCACAGAGACTCTGGCTCTCAACTAGCAAGTCCACACAGCTATGTACCGTTCCATATCTAGTAGACCATCAGTCATGAAGATATAGCATTCCATGAGAATGCCATGGGTCCAATGTACTAGATCATCATTGTATTCAGCCTCACATGGAGGCAACCATTATTGTACCATCAGTTGTATATGATCGGCTCTTGTATTTTAGAGCATAGATCAAATTATTCTTTTCACATTGTCATGAGCATGGGGATGCCCACCTCGTCCATATACATGTCACACATTATTTGTATCTCACCCATTGATGGGAACCATATTAATACAAAAACCAAAAGCCACCATGCCCCAGCCCCGGAAGCACCACCTCCACGCAGCAAATCCTATGATGTCCGTCGGCCATACGTTGAGCTCCTGCCCTCACACATCAGGGGGCAATATGTTAACCCAAAAATCCCCCACTAATCTCTCAATCAACTACACCACCCAAGGACACCATCTCACGACCCTCATATCCCTCCATTAGATCCCCAAACCCTCAAAATAGCCTAAGGATGAAGAAAAAGGGCTAAAAACCCCCAAAAGGATCCCAACATAGCCTCCTAGGATCTAAAGCCCTCAAAAAGGGGATAAAACCCTACAAGGGGATAAAGTTAGGGCAGAAGGGGCTAAAATCCCAAAAGAGGGGCTAAATCCTTGACCAAGGGCTTAAAACCCTAAAACCCCTTGGGAAAAGCTATAAAAGGAGGGTGGGGGGTCACTCTCAAAGCACTTCTCCCTTGCATATTGTTATGCTGCCCATGGATGCCTTGAGACCTTTGCCTCTCAAGCCACCCACACTCCCTCTCCTCCATTTCCATTGAGCCATTGCTCCCCCATCCAAGAGAGGTGCTTCCACAAGCTAGGGCATGGTGGCCCATTTCCACCCAAGAGAAGGTATAACCATATTTCATGTTTTGTTTCTTAGTTTTCTAACCCTTATTTCATTTGCAGGTTTTAGATCTAACATCGTTTTGCAGGTGTTTTAATCTATTGTAGTTTAGGATTTATTTATAGGTGTTTGGAGGTGGAACCCTAACCCTTGTGTGCAGAGGGGTTCATCATTGCTTCTATCTCCTTTCTTCTCTTAGCTTAGCTTTCATTTCTGTCATTTACATTACGTTTTATTTTCTGCATTTCCCATCCACACAAGAACCTACCCTTCTGTCCTATAGACAGAAGGGAGCCATTCCTGCCCCTGTAGTAGGGAGAAATCCTTGCTATAGGAGCTACACTAACTGCATAATATATGTCAGGTCAAGTATGTGTAATATAAAGTAAGTACCCAATCAACTTCCTATATAGTGTATTATTTACCATAGGAGAAGAACTTGCTTCTTCAAGCTTAAATCCAGAAAGGAATGGAGTCTTCTTTTCTTTTAATCCTTCGTGTTGAACTTATTGAGAATATATGAAGCACGCTCGGGTTAATGAACTTTGATTCCATGTTGGGATTGAGAAATTTTGAGACCCAAGAATTGACTCAACAATCCCAAATCTATCATATAAAAGGCATGGTTCATTGCATCCTTCAAGGAGGAAATCTCTTTCTTTGAACTTCCTGTTATCAATATGTCATCCACATACAAGACAATAATTATTAAAGAACTATGTATCAACTTCAAATAGACATTCGGATTAGACTTGCATCGAACGGAATTCTATGATAGCGGAAAGCCATCAATCTTGGCATACCAATCCCTGGGGATTTCTTTAACCTACACACTAAATATGGATTAGATACAAAACCTTCTAGTTGCTTCATACAAATATCTTCATTCATATCTCCATTTAGAAATGCACACTTCACATCCATGTGATGCACCTCCCATTGCCTTGAAGCTACAATGGCCAAAGCTAGCCTTATGGAGTCCATCTTTTCCATTGGTACAAAGGTCTCATTGTAATCAATACCTTTAACTTGTGAGTATCCCTTAGCTACCAATATTGCCTTATATTTCAAAGGTGAACCATCAGCAGAAAATTTGGTTTTATAAATCCACTTACACTTTACTAGCTTTCTTCTCGGGGGAAGATCAACTAGTTCCCATGTGTCATTCTTCTGGAGTGAGTTGTATTCTTATTTCATTGCTATTTTCCATATTGGATCATCTAATGCATATTCATATGTCTGAGGGTCAGATTCAACCATAAAATATAAATTCTCATCAAAGAGTGGATATTTCACACAAAGGGCACTCTCAAATTGAGATATGGTCTTCATATTGTCACTAGGATTCCCAACTAGTTCCCCAGTTGCATGAATGGACCTTGATGCCCATTTTGGTATTGTAGGACTGTTAGGATATGCAATTAAATCATAATTATCAAACATATCAGAATAAGCAAACTCATTAGTCTCTTCACTTACAATCAGTGGCTGTGGTGATGAAGAGGACTCTCCAACTTCTACTACTGCTAAAGGCTCTTCTTAAAATTGAACACTCCTTTAAATGAAATCCTTTTGAGTTCTCAAGTTGATCATATTGTAACCTTTTGAATATTAAGAATACCCAACAAATAGGCACTCTTGGATTTGGGGTTGCAAATCCTTTTTTTAAGTTGGAATTCTAGCCCAAGCCTTTGAGCCAAAAATCCTGAAATGGGTCACATCTGGCTTGTGCCCATTCCAAGATTCGAAAGGAGTGATTCCATCAAATTTGTTGTGTGGAACCCTGTTATAGATATAGGATTCACAATTTATATATTCATCGCAAAATTTTGGTGGCATTGTTTTAGACTCCATCATGCAAGTTTCCATCTCCTTGAGTGATATATTATTCCTCTCAGCAACACCATTTTGCTGAGGTGTGTAAGGAATATAATGTTGCATATGGATACCTGCATATTAAAAATAATGGATGAAATCAAACTTGACATAATCTCCACCATTATCATATTTGAGGATGTTGAGTTTCATCCCAGACTAGTTCTCAACCAAGGCTCGAAAGACCTTGAAGAGGTCAAAAACTTCATACTTATTCTTTAGCAAGTAGACCCAACAATACCTAGAAAAGTCATCTATGAAGCTTAGTACATATTTGTATTGACTCATGGACATATGAGATAATGGACAAACAATTTCACTGTGGATTAACTCAAGGGGTGTAGAGGTTCTATCATTACTAGCTCTCTCATACCTGTGCTCTGGGTGTTTTCCTAGGATGCAACCTTGGAAGACTCCCTTAGAAAAAATTATCTTTGGTAACCCTATGAACATGTATTTTTCACTCAAATATGAAATATACTTGTTGTTAATATGGCCAAATGTCTCATGCCAAATATTGCTTTATTCATTGGCATGAGTGAGAAGAGATGAGGAGTTCGATAAAGGTAGGAAATGTGAAAACTTGTATACCTTCGAACTGTGGTCTGCAACACCTTTTGCTATGACTTTACCATTCGAAATCTCTGTGATTTCAACTTCATTTGGAGAGAATATGAATTTCTTAGGAGACCCAGTGTGGGTGATATGATACACTGAAAAAGAGGTTAGCAGTAAGATCTGGGACATACAACACATCATTGAAGGAACCATGTTCAAGATCAATCCTACCCTTCCCCAAACTATCAGTAATAGAGTCATCTCCCAAAACAATTTTTGGACCTTTAGAATCATCAAGAGAGGAGAAAGTTTCTCCTGTTGAAGCCATGTGTTTAGAAGCTCCAGAATCGATGATGAAGGTGCATGATATTGAAGTGCTGACAACCAAGGCATGTGCTCTCTCGTTGTCATCTGAATTTGATCCTCCTTCCCTCTTTCTTGTGCATTCAGGAAGAGAGATGTTGTTCTTCTCTAGGATTTGGGTCAACATGTCAATTTTATTTTTCATACAAGAGATCTTAGTATGATATCCTTTACTACAGTATGTGCACTTGCTCATTTCACCTTTGTTCCTATTCTTTTGGAAGTTTTTCTTGGAGCCTAAGGGATCCTCTTGAGACTTTGATTTGTCTCTCTTTTTCTCAGATGGCTTCTTGGATTTCTTCTTGCCTTTTGAATCCACCCTTGAATCTTCAACAACCAAATCTTGGTCTTTGGAAGGTTTGATGGTGCCCATCATTACCAATTTATCTTTCTCCTAGGTGATGGATTCCATGAACTCAACAAGCTTAGGAATTTACCAAGCTAGTGCTGTTAATTTGGTGGCATGGAAGGTAAAAAAAAAACTGAATAGTTAGGACCAAGCTTCAAACGTATGGTCAATACTAGTTTCTCATCCTTATTTTTGAGTCCACACTATTTTAACTACAGAACAAGGGCACACTGTTTTAACTACAGAACAAGGGCCTTAAACTTGGAAAAGTAGAGTTGCAATGATACAAAGCTGCTGGAACTCAATGAGATCAGCTCATTCTCAAGTCGATGTCCTCTCATTTCATTTGTATTTCTAGACATCTCCTCAATCTTCCCGCAAACTTCATTTGGTGCTGTCAATCCATCAAGATGGAAGAGGAGGTCTCTTGAAATGCTCAAGCACAAAATACCATAGGCCTCATCCCTCATGTTGTTCCATTTTATTTTCTTTACAAGTGCATTGGGCTCTACCTTAGTTTACATGGTAACCTTTTAGAGGCCTTTGGCTCTCAACAAAATATACATCTCATCTTTCCATTCAAAGAAATTGAATGGAGTCAAGATGATCCCTTGAGATTGGTCCATATCTCAGCAACTGTGCCCTTCAACAAGCAGAATGCGCTCCGAGTCAGTGATGTTGAACCTAAAATAAAAATATGGAAGGATATAAATTGATATACAATGGCTATAATACCATGTGGAAATTAATACCAAGTTGTAAATCAATTACACTCACAAAATTACTAGTCAAACATGCAAAATTCCACAAAAAGGAGATTGAATATGGAGCATAATACATTCCTATATTTAATAAGTGTACATCAGCCAACCTCATAAAGTAATAGGCCATCTAAATATATAATTACATCATATATTCTAAAGCATAAGGATGCTACTCGAATTGGACAAAAAATAGGCTTACTAAACTAGTCAAAATCCCCCATACGTGCATAAATCACTTTCCTAATATGTCAAGATGCTCACAAATTTGCTGCGTCAGTTGTACCCAATGATAAGTGATGGAAATATATCATATACATGCTTTTGTATGGAGAAAAATAAGGAGGATGGTTAAGGAAAAAACAATATAGGTACTACTAGACTAGCTTTTCCCTTTTGCCTTAAAACTGCTAAAAGCAAGGCAACTTTCAGAAAAAGAAAAACTGTGCTTTTTCTATTATGGAATTATTGCATAGTTGTCAAAATATTTCCCAGGATGTTTCTAAAGTTCTCCTTAAGCCATTTTTAGTATTTGTTGACTTCTAGGTGCAAGTGGATGCCAACTAGCATAGTAAGGAATCTAGGAATCTAGGAATAAGACAAAAATGATTAATTAATGTAAAATATGGGTAAATATGGGGTTTATTATTCTAAAAATACAATGGTCATACAATAAATAGAATTCAAATATTTTTGATAATATTCAAATTCACCAAATCAAACTGACTGGTTAGCTAACTCAGTGTGGAAATAATCATAGCTATAGCTCACTGGTTTAACTCTGGAGAACCAAATTAGTCTACAATTAGTTAATTGATGATGGTAGGTGAGGGTAGGTGAATACTGGTGCCCACACTCCCATGAATAATGTAAAATGGTGCTAATATAATTGATTGTTATCTAAGTTATGGTAACTAAATCATAACTGAGCATGACTGATTACCTACCATAGGAAACTGAAGATGACTACTGGTGGCACTCAGAGTGGGTTCCTATAATGTATGGATTGGTCCCTAGGGATCCTAAACTTATTCAATTAGGTGCATAAGTGTAAATGTTCCTTAGGTGTGTCCCCCATGCACTAGTGGGTGACGATGACCTCCTAAGATAGGATAAATGAATCAAATAAACTATGTGGGTAAAGGGAGGATTAATTAATCCTAACACCCCCCCCCTAATCCCAACTTTGGAAAACTTGGGACCTCAAAACTGGGACAAAAGTCACACATACAATCTAAATGAAAATAAATTACTTCTTAATAAAAAATTAAAATGGGGAAAATATCACTGGAAAATCCACCCCTTAAAATAAGCAGGTAATCAAGAAACAAGCTTCCATACTTAAGAGAAAAGATTTCTCTTTGAGTAAAAACTTGTGAAAAAATTTCTACAATCTACAACTATGTGGATCAGTAATGCATAATATTGGTTCTTCTATGCATCGACATCCTAGGACTATGCATGTGAACTTTTCCATATTCTTACATTATGACGATAGATAGGAGAAGGTTTGTTGTCTTTGTCTCTTCTTTCTATATGAATAGTGACTTGATCCAATTTGTTCTTTAGTGGGACGAATTGTGGATCAGTCCTCACCATCAAGTATCATATCTCAAGAAGCTTGTTGCACCTCATTTAAGGAAGTGAAATTAAATGAGAGAGAAAAACATGTTCATTCTGATACTGGTACCTCATTCTTCTTCTGTCATCTGGATCCTTGTTAGGTAAAATATGCACTATCTAATTCAACACTTAATTGTCAACTCGAGAAGGGAGCTTGTGAGATGCAAACACTATATGTGCAGGATTGAAGGATTGAACTAACCTAAGATACTAAAGATGCAAATACGCTAACATGCAACTACATGATTTTAACCTACATGTATGACTTTCATAATTTAAATGCAATAATTTAATCTATCTATGAAAACAGGAAATTAACTAAGAACTTGAGAAGTAACTATAATTTCAAATCTAATCTAATGTTATATTAATCTATTCTATAAAGGCAGGAAACTGATTAATAACTGATATTCAAACTAATCTAATTCTATGTTAATATATTCTATAGAAGGGAATTGTAGATGCTAATATAGAAAACAGTCGCTTGGTCCAAAAGTGGTTTTAACCAATGAAAGAAAAACTAACTACTTGCAGCAAATTATCTGATCTATGTTATGAATTGAAGACTATTCCATGTATGCATAAGTAAATGCCTATCTAAGAATGCAAGTGCAACTGAGTGATGGAAAGCAATGAATTATTTAATTGCGAATTCGTAGAAAGAAAAACAAGTAGCTGCAGATTCGTAGAAAGCAAAGAAAATATTATTCTAAAGACCAAGCGTAAATAAATGCGTTGCAAAACAGTAAAAAAATCAAAGCAAACCAAACCCAGAGCTTTATAATTAAATCTAAAACTAAGTACAAAACAATAACTGGAAATATATTCAATCTGTAAGCAAACCTACAACAGAAAAACAACATACTTCTATGCTACCTCTTCAACAAACTATACCATAAACTAAAGAATGTTAACCAATCATAAAAAGATAATGCAACTGATTTACAACTTGAAAAGTAAACTTACACTAAACTAGGTTATGTGAACTTCTATCATCAAACTTTAAAATACTGAAAACCAATGCATCTTTAAAATCTAAATGAACCTACAAAGCTTGAATTTGAAACTAAGTACTAATCTTTTACATCTGCTGAAATGAAACAACTTGAAGAAATAAAGCTAACAAAGCCTAAGACAATGAAATGTTGTGTAATTGAAAATGAAAGATTGATTATGGAATCAAATGAAAACTGAAAATGAAATTCTCAACCTATTTCAGGAATGAGACAAACTAATATTCAACAAATTATATGACAACATTTTAAAGAAGCTTAAGCTTATCTAGGTTTTAGGCATGAAAACAAATGAAAGTAACTCATAAACTATCTAAGTCATAAACAAAAATAAAACTATGTTTCTTCTATGTTTCTTCTATTCAAACCAGAACTATTTTTCACTTGAACAGTAAAATATGTGTTGAATGTAAATGGATTTTATCATCATTAAAACTGAAGTAATTAATCTATGTGTTAATATATATCTAAATATGAATTGTTAGAGGTGGATTCGAATCCCAACTAGCTACATAACACGGTGGAATGCTGGAAAATTAACCTCTACCTTAACTAACTATTTCTGCAAAAAACAAAATACTGAAAATTCTGAAAATGAATTAAAATTCTGTCTAAGTGCGAATTGAAGGCTGAACAACAGTCAACATTAAGGTGTGAACAGAAGGATGAAAAATAGTCTGCATTAAGGTGTGAACATAAGGCTGAAAAAAAGTCTGCATTAAGGTGCAAACAAAAGGCTCAAAAACAATTTAAACAGAGGGATGACTGGCTGACCATATGGATTCTAAAGGCATAAATTGCATAAAAATGTAGGAAATTATATGTTATAAACAACAAAGTATTACCTACAGGAAAACGAACTACTTGCTTGCAGAAATGAAATGACTTACAGAAAACGTAATAGATATATAAAAAATGACATGACTTAGCTACAAACATAAAAAGAAACCGATGAATACACACAAATAGAACCTCTGGTTGTTGAGGGGCCCTTCTCAGCAATCAGGGGCTGTGTTCCTACGCTACTCAGTCACCGATCATTAACAAGGAAATGAGAATGATCACCAACAGCTGAAATAGAGACTTTTTATTAAACTAAAGCAAAGTTTACAAAGCGTTTTCCTCCCCTCCTCTTCAAAACCAAAGAGGTATTTATATGATTATTACAATGGAGATCAGGTCGACCACCTTTTTTTAATAATAGAGGTTCATTACTATTGTAAAAACTACCCATCAAAACATGAACTAATTCAGAAAACGACCAACCACAATTTCAAGAAAAGTTGGTTTCAAAGAACCATGATTTTCTCCCAAATGGCTTTGTATTTTACAAAAATTCCTTGTGATGATTGAAATGGGCCTATTCTGCAAAAAACCCATGTGCCATAATTTTCAATTTCACTTCTATTTGCATGAAAATATAGCCCGAAATTCAACTATTTGTTAAAAACACGTGGTCTCCATGGGCGTCTAGATGAACGTTTGAATTACCTGTAACTAAAATTTCTTCATAAATCCAGATTCTGAGTGGATTTTCTGCTAGTTTGTTGGCCACATTGGTGGTTGGGTTCTAGATTCAGATCGTGGCCAGATTCTATTTTTGCATCACATGATTCTCCACCCTTTTCATCCTCATGTTGCGTGCCCTCCATTTCTTATGATGCATGCGTTAATCTCCATATTTTCATGCTGCATAAAACAAAACATGGCATGTTAAATTATATCAAAACAATATTTAAATCAAATTATTTAATATGCTATATAATTGGTCACGTGATTTTTATTCTTTTTATGTTTAAAAGGAAGAATTTCAAACATGGAAGGAATGCCCACTTGTTAAAGTGGAAGAAGAACCCTTTTATGAGTTAAAGCTCTTTTATTTTCTAAATAATCATTTTTTTAAGCATTTGAAATTTAAAACTAAGTATTACTCATAATAAAAATTCTTTTTTAAATTTCTTTTAAGCATAATTTTTAATAATTGTTTCTTTTGTTCTAAAAATAATGCAAAGAAATCTTAGCATTAACTCATGGTTTTATTTTGCATATGTAGGAGCAACAAGACTAGCAAGAATCGAAAGATAACAGGTAAGCCAAACCAAGAACCTAATAAAAGAAAACATGTCATCAAACCTAGTGTGGAACTTAGGACCGAAAGAAGGGGCTGAATGGAGTGCATAACGTCTATTATTTGCAAAATACTACATTTAATGCATAAAAATAACATATTTGTCTTATTTTATTCGAGATTTTAATTAATAAAACAGAGTAAAATACAACCTTATTGAACATAGATGTATTAAATTATGGTAAATAGGTTAGAAATTAATGTAAATAAAGCCATTATAAAAGATAATTTTGAGGCCCAACAGTCCCCAACAACATTCCCAGCCAATTCAATGAGATTTTGGGCCCATTTAGGATTTTGATTTGGAATAGGAGATGGATATGGATCTAGATCCTCTTGATGATCAATCTCAATATAAATATCATGTTGATCATGTTCCTCATCTTTTGAATCTGAAGCATTAGACAATACAATAAAAGGTGTATATAGAATGTTTTACGTCCCCTTTAGAATGGAAGTTGAGGTTGTACTGGATTTGAGTATGGAATAAAGTGTGAAAATTCATATGCCTTAGAGACATGGTTTGAAACAACCTTCACTATAATCTTCTAATTTGAGATATATGTGATCTCCATTGATTTAGGACCAAGTACTACTTGTTTGGGTGGGCCAGTATGTGTCATATGGTATACTTATAACAAATTTGCAGCTAAAGAGGGCACATAGAGTACATTTCTGAACACTCCATGTTTTAACTTGATAGAACCATTTCATTCAGCTCAAATTTGGATATCATTACCCATGTGAATAGTCAGACCATCAGTAGTTTTTAATGAAGACAATGATTCTCTGGATACAACCATATGATTGGAGACTCTTGAATCAATGAGGAAGGCATGCATTTTTGAAGAGATAGCCTTTAGTGCATGGCATATCTCATCATGATCTTCATGCTTTTATCGAGATTTGATCTTCCTTGTGCCTTTAGGAAGGGATATATTGTGATGCTCAAGGATTTTTTCCATTTGATCGATGGTATTCTTCTTATAATGAATTTCTGGATGAAAACCTCCCATACAGTAGGAGCATTGAGATTTCTCAAATTTCTTGTTCTCGTTCTTCTTGGAACCTGAGGCTCCATCCAAGGGTTAATTCTTCTCCTTTGATTTCAAATCAAAATTTTTATTATCCTTTCCTTTTTTATTCCCTTTAGCTCATGCATTCCCAGAGTCTCCATCTAAGAGGTCCTTATTCTTGGAGACATTGAGAACTCCCATCTGAATCAATTTGTCTTGCTCCTGGATCAATGACTCTGCAAATTCATCTAGAGAAGGAATTTTCCAATTTGGGATGGATACTCTTTCGGAGAGGAATGTAGATACAAATACTAAGAATTCTGAGCCAAGATTTCTTATAATTGACAACACAAGATACTCATCTTTCTTCTCTATCACACATTATTTTCATTATAAGACTAGGGATTTGTATTTCAAGAAGATCTGTTGAATTGTTTTGAAGTTGCTGGGCTGGAGTGTAATGAGTTCATTCTCCAAAATATGGCCTCTTTGCTCATATTGTTTTCCAAAAGAATATTTAATATTGTCCTGTACTTACTTTTTAGTTTAGATTCCCTCAAGGTGGAACAACATCTCCCTAGAGATGTGGCTGCACATGAAGTAAAAGGATTCGTCTATCCTATTCAGAAACTTGGATTTCTCAACATATTGTTGGGGCTCAACTTCTCTTCCCATTTTCATCCTATATAGGCCTTTGTTGCACAAATCTATCTGCATATCTTCCCTCCAAACAATGTAATTGAATGATGTAAGGATCCTAGGTGAAAGAGCAGTTGAATTCTCCATTTCACTGTATGTTGATCAACAAATATTCAAGAGCTACGTAGGTACCTGCAAAAATGACTGCAAAAAAACTATAATTCACAAAAAAAATTCATTTCAAACCTTTCCAAATCGACAAGCACACTTTTTTCAGAGTTTGTCACACCTGGACAGACTTCTCTGGATAGAATCGAAAGGGAGCAATGCAATGATTCCAAGAATTATGTGGAAACTCAGCTGCTTTTGGTGCAAGCATGGAGGTTTCTAAGGTTTTCTTTTGGCCTGAACATAGGCTCTGATACCATGTTAAATTTCATGAACCATAGATCTACAAGCCAAAATGAGAGCTATCTGAAAATAAGTATGCAGTGGAATTATCAAATTAATGTAAATTGAACAATGGAATCATGACATAAATTTCACATAAATCGGACAAGTATTCCACATATTATAATTACATCAATATCAATTAATGAATAAGTAATACAATGGTCATATAATAAATATAATTTGAATATTATGGATAAGATTCAAATTCACCAACTCAAACTGACTGTTTAGCTAACATAGTGTGGAAATAATCACAGCTGGAGCTCACTAGTTTAACTCCGGATAACCAAATCAATATACAATCAGTTATTTGATGATAGTAGGTGAGGGTAGGTGAATAATGGCACCCACACTTCCATGAATCATGCAAATTGTCTCTAATCTAACTGACTATGATCTAACTGATGGTAACTCAAGCATAATTAAACATGACTAATTACCTACCACGAACAACTGAAGATGACTGTTGGTGGCACTTAGAGTGGGTTCGTATAATGTATGGATTGGTTCCTAGGGATCTTAAACTTATGTAATCAGGTGTAGTAAGTGGAAAATGTCTTTAGGTGTTTCCCCAATGCACTAGTGGGTGATGATGACCTCCTAAGCTAGGCTAAATGAATCAAATAGGCTATGTGGGTAAAAGGAGGATTAATTAATCCTAACACGTTAGTCATGTCAAAATTGGAATATTGTGTAGATATGATCAATGTCCAAAAATATTTCAAGCTTGTGAACTTGCACAAAGTTCAAAATGCTGAGCACGAGGATGAAAGGAAAACCTCCTAGATGACGTGTCGCACTCTCATTCATTCAGGCCTGAAAAAGTTGTTTTTTGAAACCACTAAATCATGGATACTAAAACCACTTATGTATGATAAGTGGTGACATGCATGTATTGGAAGATGATGCATAGGATTGATTTACACATCAACAGTCATCTTCCATGCTGCATTAGCATCATGCCACATCAAAAAAATATTAGAAAAGGATAAAAATAAAAATTTGGGAGCCAACATTTATTTTGGCCATAACAGGAGAAGAGTAACTCAAAATTGGATAATACTTTCATTGATTCAATTCTATTCACAAAGGTCATGGATTTTCTAGTGAGAGGATTTGTTCTGCTTCAATTTTGTGTAATTTTCAATTTAATGGGTTTTGAAGATGCATAGGTCAAGATGGATGAGGGAATTAGATGAGTCTCAAAATTAAATGGTATAATTTTTATCCAGGAACACAAATAAATATAGAACCTTGAGGCCAACTTTAGAATGATGTGAATCAGGGATGCAAAACATCGCCAAAATCCACTATTTGGGCGCATGGAAAGTCAATTTCTAAAAACTTGAAGAAGACAAAAGTGACCCAAGAAATCATAACCAGAAAGTTTTCTTATTTCAGAATTTTTTCTAATCATCAATGTAAACAACTTTGCTTAGAGGTAAATTTTCCAGAAATGCTTAGTTTGAGAGATAACACTTTTTAGTAAAGATTCTATGTCGGGAAGTATTGTAGAAAATAAAAATGGTTGATGTCAAAATTTTATAAAATGTGTAGCATAAAATTTTAATGATGAAGGTGTTTGTGTACTCACAATTATATGTTCTATCAATTCCTAACATTATTTTTTTCTATTTCCTTATCGATTTTCTTCCATGGGCTTTTGAAAGTGGTCTTCCAAAATAATTGCAGCTACATAAATAGGGTAAAATTAAACCAAAACTATGTTTTCAGAGGGATATAACTTTTAGTGGTGAAACCAGTATTGAATATGGGTTTAGTCAATGGAAATAGTATTAGTAGTATAATAAAAACAATAAATATAAATATGGAGCAGTGGTTCCTAATGTCCCATAAATTTAACAAAAACGGGGCTTGTAGCTAAAATTGATCAAATATATATATATATATATCAGAATAAAATTTCAATCATAGAATCATTATCATGTGGCTCAAAGTCATCGTGAGGTTACTGGGTACAGGACACCTTCCTTGCACATAACATGCCCCATCAAAATCCCAAATGGGGTGCAAAAAATACACTTCTTCAAGTTCAAAGAGATTTGTGTTTTCCTACAATGATATAACATAATTCTTAATACTTGCAAATGATATTTCAACAGAATGAACACTATCCATTCATCTAGATATACCTCTTAGAACTTATGCATGACTTCCTTGAACACAACCACCACTATCCTGCAAAATACGATTGTCACATTATTCAACCCAAAGGGAAATATATTATATGAAATGAATCCTTGCTCCATCACAAAAGTAGTATGTATGCAATCCTCCTCTTTTATATAGACCTGACAGTATGCAGAGAATCCATCAATGAAATAATAGGCTTCTTGTCCCCCTTCATTCTCCAGTACCTCATCTATAATTAGTGTAGGGAATGGGTCATGGGTACATGTTGCATTCAGGTTTTTTATATCCACACATATCCAAATATATATTTTCTTCTTATATTGGACCACCATTAGGATAATACATTAGACCACCATTAGGATAATACATTCTAATTCTTTAATATGAAAAATAATCCCTGCATCCAACATGCATTCGAGTTTTTTGTGCACTTTATCCTTGTAGCAGAGGTTCAATTTATAGGGTGTTTTATTTAATGGATCACTGACCCCCCTTCATTCATCTAAATCTTCATTTCTCTAAGATATACTAAGATCCCTTTCATTTCTGAAAATCTACAAGGAAATAAATCATACTCCTTCAGCAGGTCAACTATTTGGGTGACAGTCTCTTGATCCTAGTAGTCACCTATGATGGCCATTTTAGGTGCCTCCTCCATGCAAATGGTGTATTTATTTATCTTGATGGGCTCTCTAAAATTTGGCATAGTACAGGTTGATGAATAATCTTGCACCATGTGTTCCCTTGTGGTCTCCCTGATCTGCAAGTTACGTGGATCCTCTTATTGATGTGTCTCCTTATTTTCAGCATTCCAGTAATTCCAGTAATATATTGGTTAGTTCATTGTTGTTCCAAGTCCTTATGGTATGCGTAGACAATCCTCTACATCACACCTTATTGTGGTCTTTCTCAAAATATGAAATACTTCATTTGATGGAAAACTTTGGCCAATTTAATATTTGTAGTACTAAACCAAAATGTAGCATTAAATTCATAAGATACCTTCTCTCAAGTCTCAGTCTGCCTTCTTCTTTCTTGCTGAACATACCAACTTTGTGGTATGACATCTAGTGTAAGGTCAAACAAGTGCACCCACTAAATATTCGATACACGCTTCATATCCCAACCTTGCTAATATATATCAATGTGTTCTATGGGACCCTCAATCCCTTTGAATATGTTGAGAAGGTCCATGTTTGTAGCATGATGGAACCTCACCTTGATACATGTATCAACTACTTCCTAATTGTTCAACTCCTCTTTGTACATCATCCACTAGTTCTCAAGAATACCCCGAGTTATGGAATCCATTGCTTTTAATCATTTTTCATCTAGGACTTGAGATTGAATTTGTTCAAGGAAAGTATCCACTTTCTCAACTCCATCCGACACTGGTTTATCATATAGATCTAACACAATATAACACACAGACTTTGTAACCTGTGCACATCTCCTTTTAGACACCTCATAGATTTGGTTCTTCCAAACAACCAATACACCCTATGAATCTATGTCAAAAGAACAAACACTTCCCCAACTAATCTCTCTATCAGCAGTGGGGTTCACATAATCTTCCTTTAATGTAGTCACATTGTATATATTCTCGATTTCAACACTGTCCATATCATCCTTGAGTGGTTTTGTGTATCTTTATGTTTCTATAGAATCCAAGGGATCCACCACATGCAGTTTCTCCAACTCGAAAGACATGTGTTGTTATCAAATTCCCAGCCGATCCCCAAAATATTTGGGTAGGGATCAATATCCTAGAAGATAGCAATGATTTCAAGCTCTTCCATTTTCTTAAATCCATCGACGTTCACCTACACATATATTAGCCTCCAAATGGGGTATACTTTGTACTATTTGGCTATTCTAAGTTGTATGGGAGACCATACCAATTTTTTATTCCCCATCAACTCCTAGGTTTTCTCAGGAAGAAATTTCATGTCCACCCCAAAATAAAGCATTACATCCTTCATCTAAAAGGGAAAACCTGAACTCCTTCTAGTTCTTATTTTCTTACCCACTCTATGTGCATACTACATAGTAGATCTTCCTCACACAACCTTATTTTGTGATCTTCTTCTTCATGTAGTATACACAATTGATCTTTCATGTGCATCTCGTCCTTGTACAAGTATTCCTCTAGTTGAGTAGCTTCCTCTACCACCTTTTGTGCATTGTGCATGAATTGTAGTTGGTCGTTAGCTTTAAACTTGGGTAGGTGTTTCACAACTTTCCTTATCTTTTTCTCTACTAGGATTTCTTCATTTCATTCCCCAACAACATATTTTACTATATAAGCACCTCCTCAAGTCACTATGTTCACATGCGCTAGGTCCTTTCCATTATTATCACTCCACTGGTTCAGTAGTCACCATGTTTCAATGACCTTTCTTTCATCCAGGAAACCTTCTGTCATATCTTCTGTACTATGGAATTATGTGCACTGTGTACAAGGATCAATACAAAATATTTCCAAGTGGCTTGACTATCCATAGCTAAAATAAATCATTTTTCTTATGCCTCCTTGTTATCGAAAATACTCACTTTCTGCGGACAGAAGTTGTTTCCCTAGCCCGAAATACTCTAACCTAGAACAAATGAGTAACAACAATGAGAAGCACTTCCCCTAATATTGATATATGCTTGGAATTTGATATTTCATCTGTCATACAATATAATGTACCAGTCTTTTGGAATGCTGGATATCCATAGATTCACCTGCAAGAAGAACACAACAAAATCACACAAGATCAAAGCACCAAGTACAATCTACAATCCTATGTTGATGACTAAGGAATTCAACAATGAAACAAGTGATCAGTACACAATATGATTCATGGGAAAGAAAATTTCATTACATTAATATAATAAGAGAGAGAAAGTACAACCAAGAGACTTAGTGTTGAGATATCTCTTCTCAAGCTAGATATTTCCTCCAAAGCTTCAAAATTGTCCACCTAGTGCCCACTCTCCTTGGCTAGATTTGGCCGGAATTTTGGTGTTGTAGCATATCTTCCTCTCTTTACCCATGGGGGATGAGCCAAGATTTATAGCCATGGGATGATAGGGATAGTTGAAATTATTATGGATGAGGTGGAGGGGAGATCCTAAAAGGAGGGATCTCGAGTCGAGGTGGTACAAGAGTCTAGGGATGAGGTTTCCACAAAGCCAAGTTTCGAGAAGCTTTGTGAATCTTCTCTTTTTAGCTTTAAAACTTGAGCACCGCTCTTTTCCAACTAAGACATAGAGTTACCCATAGTGCACTGCTCATTGTACAAAGGTAAGTGGTGGTGGAACCACTTTTTGTGCATGGAAAATAGGCATTATGCATTGGGGTAACACACATTGTCCACAAGGAAAGTGTGATGGTGGAAAAAGGCATAAAACCACTGATCCAAGTCCAAATTTAACTTCATAACTTGGGGATTGGAGGAAAGTTGTGATGTTTGGTTCTTATTATATGAGGATGACGAGAGATATGTATAACATAATCCCCCCCAAATCATGAGGCTAGATGGATAGAATAGGTGAAGGCTTTGTCAGAACAAGTTATCTCTTCGAGGCAAGATTTCACTAATCGAAGATCTTCATTAACCAAGCTCAGCCTATAGTATATTAATAATTTGATTCAGATTTATATGACTCTCAACATGGCTATGGACAAATACAAAGCATATCCATGTGAAGTACAAACAATCATGGCTACTAAAATACAACGTAGATCCATGTGAAGAAGAATCAAACTTGGAAATAGCTACTAGACATACAATGTATATCTATGTCATACATACACAAATTTGAGCACATGCAAGACCATACAAATGAGGATCCATGCTAGAAATTTATACAAATACTCTATCGCAACCTTGGGAAAGAAATGAGCGCTTAACAGATACCCAGGTTCTTTGTCTCATCTTCAAAAAAGTACGATTCCATCCATGTGATTACAATGTCTTGATGTCAAACATGGTAGAAACGTGACTTGATTACTGATCAATGATGAAAACTGTTAACAAGTGCAAGGGAGATCACCATTGATGTTGATGTTTCACAAGGTACCCCGGTACCATCTCTCGAATGTGAATAGATGATTTGATGTTGAACATTTGGTTGAATCTTTCGATCAAAGGTTAATTATGGAAACCTATGTCAAAAGTGAGAGAATCTGTCATTGATGCATACAGATCTCAAGGTACTACTTTTTGTTTCTAAGACTAATTCTTGGATGATGAGATGAAGTTGACAGGAATAGTCTCATCGAAGGAGGGCCATGATAAATCCCACATCAACAACATGAAACTTGGAACAAAGTTATGGAATTTGAGCATGATGTAACCATAGGACCGACGCAAAGGTAACTGACAAAAAGGTAGTTTTTTTACCATAAGTGAAAAATCTCAACATGAATTTCCTTTGAACATAGAGTGGCATGACCAAAGACTTGGCAGCATTGACTTGTTGAGGCAGATACCAAGACATAATGTGACGATGGATGATGCATTATTTGAAAGACTAAAAGGAGTGACATGAATCATGAAAGTTGATCGACTCAGAAGCAAGATGAATACCCAATTGACTAAATGAAATGCGGATAAGTGCCATGTTCAAAGGTGACTACAAACTGCCATTATTGCAAATGAAAAATGGTTCCCTTTCATTGCTTTCCCCATCATCATTGATGAGTTCCTCTTTTCATTTTTATGAGTTCAAAGAGGGTAACAAACACTCGTTGTAGCTTATGATAATATAAGTCCATTCTCACATGTTTTGTGAACCTGAGAAAGGAGGGGTTCGTTCCCAAAAAGAGGGTCTCTTAGTGTTGAATTTAACGAGTCCACTGAAAGTAAATTCAGTATCATTCATGTTTAGAGAGTCTCAACAAAATGGAAGAAGAATCCAAAAGGTATTTTTTTGTATGATTTAGTCTTTGAGGCCCAAAAAGGTATCAAATAATACCTTAGAGAATTCTTCTAGTTGATGACTAGAGTATACTTTTTTCGTAACTTAGTTAATCCGAACCGAAAAAGGGGTAAACTACCATCGGAAAGACAAATCTTCATGTCCTTTTATGAGCATGAAGAAGACAAGTTCACCAACGATATTTTCACATTTTAGCCGTCCAAAAAGAGCTTAAAGAAGACTCCATTAAGGTTTTCTTTTTGTGAAAAAGGAGTTTAACGATCCTGAAAAAGAAGTAAAATTTGAATCAAAAATTTAGTACTAGGTTTAATGAGCACAACTAAGATTTCAAAATTAGTGCTCTGGAGATTTTTTTGTTTTGGGAGAGTACGAAAAAGTAAAAAATAACGTCATGTGTAACCATAAATTTAGTTTCCCCGTGTCTTGCAAGCTCCAAAATGACCATTAGACTCCAAAAACATTGAAAACTAGGATTTATAGACTATTTGAGGGTAAATATTTAATAAAATAATAAAAATAAAGAAATAAAACCTAAAAATATATTAATAAAAGCTAGTAAATAGTAAAAATACTTACCGTTTTCACATTTACCATTTGGAGAGAATTTTAGGGCCATTTGTGTGTAGATTTTAGGCAAGGATTATGGAGCCATTCATCCACCGTTTTTCAGAATCCTCAACACTACTTAAATCCCAAACTCATTTCCAAGTTTTTCACGGTTTCCTTTTTCAATTCCATGCTAGTTTTATGTTTTTTGGGGAATTTAACCAAAGGTAAATTGCACCCACCGGGTAACACACTTTTCCCTTTTGGGACAGGCGGTGCTCGAGTGACACTGCACATTTTCCTACAGAAAAATGTGGTGGCACCATTTTTCCTCAAAGAGAGATAGGAGGTGCTGCAAACTACCCTAGTACGTGTTAAAAATAAGCTAAAATAATTTTTTTAGGTATTTCCAATGATTGATTTCATATTCTAAAGATTCATTTTGAAATTTTGGCAGGAAATATTCAACAAATATGGTCATGTGGAAGGAAATAGAACACGAACTTGATGATATACGGGTTGGGAATGATGCTAGCATAGTGTCTGCTTTGCATGGGTGTGGGCTTCTAAAATTATTTAACGTTCCCAGTATGAGATCACAAGTGAAGTTACCGGAGTATATTGTTAGGACATGGAACCCTGAACAACAATACTTCGAGGTGGGGGATCATGTTTTGATATTGGAGGTAGAGGATATCTACTTTCTTACAGGTCTATCATGGCGGGGAGCACCCATTTCACTAACAGGTCCTCGTGAAGGATAGATCGCTACACATTGTCTCATTTATTGGTACTACTTCCCAGGTACGCAAATGTGCGAGAAGAAAATTCCCATCAAGGCTACAAAGATTTACCTTTGTGCATAATACTCTTCACCATGTAGTGCACCTTAGGGATCCAAGGGGATCACCAAGATTCACACACACATATTCTCTATGTCATATAGGAAATGCTGCCCACAGTTTTTAACTGGGTAGAATCCCTACTAGTCACTTTAAAGGAGCAGTTGACTAAATGTCAGTGAGGAGAGCTGAAGTAGTTTGGTTACGACACTATCTTAGTGTTTTTCTTCTTTGAGAGGGTACCCCATATGAGGCCATAAGTGGCCGTCACTAATTTGAGGGCACGAGACCCTCGTATGCTGTGCTAGGTGGAGCTCATGTCCCGCCATTATGGTGGAGGTTCCAGGGTGAAGTATGGGATCACATTCTTTTGGTGGTTAGACTATCAACTCCTCATGATTGAGGATTACGCGTATGTCGATACCGATTTTAGAGTAGAGCCTGATCTGGCCCTACCAGCAGGTGCCCAATGGGGTGATATGGGTAAGTGAGACACTAAGACATTTATATTTTTTTATGATATTTATGTATGTTAACATACTATTTTCTTGTGCGGATGTGGGACTAGCACGGCCTAGGGGCTCATCTCCCATCGATAGGTGAGGATTTGTTCATAGAGGAGACAATAAGATGATCGAGATAGAGGATAAAATCAGTTGGTTGACACTGGATATCCTGGATATCACTATAGATGACCTCCCTAGGAGGTATCAGAGACACACTACGACAGTGTTGCCGCTTTGGGCACTTTCTACGTAGAATGGCAAGGGTCGTCATGTGCTATCATGAGAACCATTAGGGTCCCATTCGATGTAGACACTGGAAGTATTAGAATTTGAAAGCCATTTATATCTTCAAGCAGATAGTTCTAATAATGTTTGCATAAAATAGATGGAGAATGAAGATACAAACTAAACAAAACAAACCACACAGGAATCGGACAAGTATTGCTCATGAATATACAGTATCATTCACAATAATAATATCCGGTGTTACAATAGTTTACATAGGAAGAATTCAAAGGCATGGGGTATGAATTCAAATCTCCCAAGTGGATATGAATTTATCTAACTAAATCTCTAACTCATGGCCTCTCAATAAATATCAGAGTCCAAAATCAACTCCAATATGTCCAACCAACTCAAACAAACAGTGAAAGATAGTTAACTCAGTGCAACTGAGTGTGGTAGGTGGGAAAAGGTGTCTACTTCACATGCATCCATGCATTATCCATGCAAGATATGCGCTAGCTAACTGTTTGTGAACTAACTAAAAGTAACTGAGAACTAACTAAGACTAACTAATACTAACTCCATCTAACTGAAGTAGGTTGGTGTCGGGACTCCCAGTGGCTCCTAAAATGTAGGGATTGGTCTAGGAGGCATCCAAACTGATGCATGCACATGTAGTAAGTGGAATTTAACCTCTAGCAGTGTTCCCCACACTCCAGTGATTGGTACATGTGGCACCATTAGGCCAAGTGGACCCAATTGTACTAGTGGACCCAAATATTTAATTAAGGTTCCTAAGTTAGGAAATAATTAATCTAATAGAGAGTATGATCAAGGGAGGATTAATAATCCTAACACCCCCCCTAAATCCTAGCTTGGAAAACAGCGGGCCCTGGTAACAAGACCATAGGTTACCCAATATACAATATAAGAGACATAATACGAATGAGGTAGGAAAACCTCTTGGGGAAACCCCCCTCACATAGGAACTGAGAATCAAGCCTTAATGCCCTGTTGAGGCCTGGAAAATCGTAGGTAACAACAGTTAGGGATTCTCCCCAATAAATGTTCTCAACTAGCCCGTTACTGTTTGGTATGGGGAATCCGTCTAGTTTACGGTCCGGAAACCGTAGGTCAAGTAACAAATTAAAAAGGTTTTACCGGTTACGGCCCGGTCCACCGTATATATTTTTAGTTTTTTTGTGTGTTTAAGTTATGTTGTGCAAGTGCCTATCTAAAAATGAAAAATTGATAGAGATGACGAGGAGTGTCACAATATGGTGCGTAGGTTCTTAAATCTCGTCTTACCTCTCTCGCATCTAAATCACAAACAACTAGAAAATAACTACAACTAACTAAACTATCCCGAGGGAGCAAATATTATCAGTTATTAATGAGTAATGTATTTCTGTGCATGTATTAAGAAAAAATACAGATAGCTGTTACTTATTTCAGAACACATGAACATTAATAGAAATATGAACAACAATATAGCTTATTGTTTATCACAACCTTCATCACCCACAGTGGAAATTTCACAGAATAAACTATAAGACATTCATAACTTAAACAAAAATGCAATGAGTTAGAAGGATCTTACAGTTAATGGACATAAGATGAAAATGAAATAGTTCACATTCAACTGATCCATAGCAAAGCATTTGAAACATTCCACTAAACTTTCTCCAGCAGAAACTTGTAATTCTTTATTGTAAAAGGAAGTAGTTCTTCTTACAATATACTCTCAAAAATTGCTTGGGAAAGAAGTCCCTTCTACATCTAAACTCTCCTACATTTATACAAAATGTAAAACCTTTGGGCTGCCCCCAACCTTTCAATCCCAAAATTTTGTCTTATAGTAAGTGCTCATAATTTATACAATATATTACATTTTACATCAAAATTTAATAGAACACTTTATGAAGAGGGTCCTACTTGGTCATTTATGAACTTTTTCCATGCTTGGGCCTCTGCTACTATGCCTTCAAAATCAGAGGGTTCAAGAAAATGGATATTTATGTCATACTTAGCAGATTGATTCTTAACTACTTCTATTCTCGCCGGACTTAGGCACAGCTGGTCTTCTAGTAAGTGGATACTTATTGCTGCGTTAGCCACTGCATTCTTCATAATCTGTTCATCTAGATCCTTGACTTGCTGAATCTCCTTCTCGTCTTCCTAATACCTATTCTATAGTTGTTCTATGAACAACTCATGTTCTGGTATCGCATCCAATCTTTTTTCTACAGAAACCTGGCATCTATTGTATGTGACCTGCACTCTTTTGTAGTATTCCGCACATAATCCTTTCATTTTCTTTACAGTTTTCTTGAATTCTTCTGCAATATTTATTGCAAACTCTAATAAATCATAATTCTTCTTTAAACTCTGTCGATCTTTAACTAGTAGCTCTGCAGGGGGTTCCTCATTTGTCTCTATCCACACTATTCTTCATGTTAGAATCTCCAGAATCTCTTGAGATCTGTCCACAAAATAAGACGTGGTGTCCAAGATTTCTTCTAATCTACTATCTATTTGCAAAATCTTACAACTTTCTTCCTTAATGCGTATTTGCAGTTGGTGGATTATTCTTCTTTGATATAGAAAATGTTCCTTCAAAGGATGGACATCTGTCTTCTATTCACTGGCATCTTTTAGTGATGCTGTCAAAGAAGAATTCTATCCCTCCAAAACTGCTACCTGCATTTGATAATGTTTCTCTTTTTCTTCATGGCATCCCTCTCTGATTCTAACTCAATGACCGTGTTTTGCAACTGGACCTTCTTTGCACTTAGAGTTTCGTAGGACACCTGAAGGTTATCTTTTTCAGATTTCAATACTTGATGCTCTAGCTGCAGCCTTTGTAATTTTGTTATGTTGTTTTCAGCATCTTTTTCCATTTTTATTGCTGAAATTTATAAAGCCTCCTTATTGGCCTGGAGAGTCTGAAGTTCAGACTTTGAAGTCCTCACTTCACTCTACATGTCATCAAATTTCATCTTCAACTTATGCCCTTCATCCCTCTCTTTCTTTAGTGTTTCTTTTAATTGAGCTACATTCTTTTTGGACTACTCAAGATCTGTCATCAACCTATCTACATTATCCTCAGTAGCTTGGTTTAAGGCCACTCCAACTCTTGTTGTCAATCTTAGATCTGCATTTGTCCCATACACCAAAGTCTTGTCAGTTATCATCTTTCCTGATTGTCCTCCTGTTTGAACCTTTTTCTCGGTTCTTTTGACAATCCTTTTCTTCTCCTTGTCATAGAAAATGGTGCTGAAATCAAGGACCTCTTCTCCTTCTCTCTGCATGAAAGGTATCAAATTCATTCCAGAAAACATAGCTTGCCCTTAAGTGCTGCTAGAAGTTGCAGCAGGTTCCTGAGGATCAGGATTATCTTGTCCATGCCCTTGATCTGTATGATCATGTTCCCCCTATGTATCCATATGGTCAGTAGTCTGCTGATCTTTTTTAGATATTTTTAATCTCAGACCCTCACTTTCATCTTGTCTTTTCTTTATCTTTGCTTCTTCATTTCTCTTTTTGTCCTCCTCTTCCTTCTTTGCTGCTTCCTCTGTAGCTCTCTTTCTTTCTTCTTCTTCATTCTTTAGCCAGATTTCTGCCTCTTGTGCTAGTCTTATAGCATCTTCTTCTCTCTTTCTGGCTTCTTCTTCTTTAGCTGTCTTAGTCTTCTGTACAGTTTTGCCTTTCCCACCTACAGTAGTGATTTTCTATTTAAATCTCTTCTTTAAGGTAGTCATATTCTTTGCACTCCTGAAGGTTTCTTTATCCTTGTCCCAGAAGTTAGTATACTAAAAATGAATGTTTGCCTCTTTGCAGTGTTCTGCTACCTTATTCCAAGAGTCATTCCTATGAAAGTTCATCTCACCAAAATGGAAGTGCTCCAGCTCCTGCACAAATTCTGTATTCTATTTTACCTTTGAAAACTTATATCTCCCTAGCTAGAAAGGTATGGAAGGAAATGCTGCCTTTTTATGCTCGAACAAAAAACTCCCCACACCATCAAGATATACCTGCCTGACTGCCTCTTTATGAAACACATAATCATATCATATTTAGGGAGTAGAGAAGGTTCTTTGGAACCCCCATACATTCTGATATACATACCTTCCTCAGTTAAATAGTAGTCTCCATATTCCTGAATGACCTTGAACGCCTCTTCGGACATGCAGTTGCATTCGATCAGGAAAATTAGAGTGTACAATGGCATAATGAAATGTTCACATATTTCTCTATAGTATCCATGGTATTTTTGTGCCCAGAGTAATTTATATGCAGTGTATACCGGGGTCCTATCCCTATCCCAATTACACCTCAAGGCGGGAAAAGATTGGGTACACAGTATACAATCCACTAAGATAGAGCTCATGTAGAACTCTGACTTCTTCTGTGACACCCCTCCCAAAGTTGAATATATGCATGCTTAGAGGCTATTGGACACTATGTTTGACCAATTGAATATGGTTCCTTGAGTGGCCACATAGAAAATAATTGGTATCCATCCCAATTGGAAGATTTTTCTGTGATCTCTCCCAAACATTCTATTCAGCATCAGTGCTATAGATCTATAAGGGGTCTGGAGAGTGGATGTATCATATTCTCCTGAGGGTATAGTTTGAAAGTTCTTCCCCGATATCATCATTCTTTTTATTGTTTCTACCAAGTCCATAGCTGTCTCTTTCAACCAGCGATTTGTTAGGTAAATCTGAGCAGAAGGCAGGTGATATGCCATTGAGACATAAGCAGATTTGTATGCAGCGTATCCCTGTTTAGCAGTATTTTCAAGTATCATCTTAGTTACACCTACCCTAGGCAAAATCCGGCCGATCACCTCTGAGCATGGGAACAACTCAGGTCTTGTGGCTACCTTCATAAGAGTCGATTTATCGATATTTGCATAAATACTCAGCTCTTCAAATTCTGCATCAGGCACATTTTGATTTACAATCATCCTATATATTTCACCCCATTTATAATCTGGATTTATTATCTTCATATATGTATTCAACTTTGGTGATGATTTCAACCTCTGGTTCTCCCTCGGCAATAGGAGCCTTCTTCTTTTGTCTTTTAAACATATCTCCTTTGAAATAATCACCCTGACAGAAACACAGCAAGTTATTAGACCATTTGAGCTTTTAGTTAGCGTTTTAGCAATGAAGAAACACTGTGGCAAGCTATTTACCTCTTCCATATGAATTCTTAAAAATAAACTATACAAAGCATTAATGCATGAAAATAAAAAATGACAAGGAAAAATAAATCCTCTAAGTCCACCGTCTGCAACTAAAAACACAACCCTGATAGAAAACTCATCATTTAATACAGACTACATTTGAAATAATCTAACTCTTCAATAATCATGAACCACACTATCAGTAAGGCTAATATTCAAATGTGAGACCCTATACTGTGTTCTCATTATGGAAATCCCCAACTCGATCGAAAAACAAAAATCTTCTGTCGTCCCATGAAGATAGGGTAAGCACATATGAAAACTGAACCCCCCCTGAACGACCATAAACAACCCAAAAATAGGTGGTGCGGACAGCGTAACACTTGTTCACATCGACTACCTAATCTTTCAGACAGGGATAAAGCAACCATAACGACTCAAAACGTAGGCTAAAAAAAGCTCCCACCACCAAAACTGTCAAACTAGGTAATCTGGCTTACGATAATAAGCATGCCGTGAAGATAAATATTTATTCTAAATAGAGGACTACACAACTACAGGAAAACCTAAATAGGGAATACCATAGTTCCCAAAAATACCGATAATATCAAGAAGAAGAAACCGTGGTTGGCCTACCTAGGAAAGCGCTATACAATCAGCGGGATGACCCGAAATCTCCATGGCAGCACGCCAATCGAATGAAAATCAGATAGCTGAGAAAATGGTAGTATAGATCGATTCAACAAGGAATGAGTAGATGCGGTTTCTACAAGGATAATAATAAAAAATTCTCCACCACTATATATAATAACCCTTGGTAAAAGATATTGGTGGGAAAAACTCTTATCGACGGGGAAAACCCTATCGGTGGGTGGAAGCACTACATGTTGGATGGATAGTTCACTAGGCAGCCGCAATGGCGGGCGACAAACAGACTACGGGTTCTGTAGATCATAAAACCATCGGTGATCGAAAGCTCTAAGCACTATGCATTGGTGATTCAAACCTCAACACTTCCGCAGTGTCAGCGCTTCAAAGCTAAATGTTACCTAGTGTCGGTGATCCCGAGCACTAAATGTCGCCGATAGTTATGCGTCGGTGATCGAACAAACTAATCACTAACACGTCAGAACTTCAAGACACAATATACTCCATAGTGTCGACGATACAAATGAAAAGCCCTCCGAAACAACGGTGTTGTAGAGGACTAAACTTCCAACCGCTTGTCAAAAAACATTTCGATAGCGAAAAGAAAAACAAAGTCATCGAAAATCAAAAGGTTCGAACAATAAGACCATAAATATACAGGCCATGGATTCGGCGAGAAAAATAACTGTCCATCGGAACGTTCTCTATTTTCCCTCCGATACGGCGGCGACATAGAAGACCAATGCCCCGATTCATTCATCCACAGACTTTCGACAACGATTAAAAATCATCGAACAATCAAAAAGTTAAGTTTTCAAATAAAACAAAAACTCCACGGTTTCCGCGGTGTCGGCTAGGAAGACGGTAGTATTAGATCATTCAACTCCCAAAACAACGGAAAAAATAGTTGACTGAGCTTCCAACTTCAAACAATCAATTTCTTAAGTAGAGAAAAATGGACTTCCAGGACAGATTTAAAGAAATTAAACAAACCTGGGCTAGATAAAATCAAAAGGAGGGTCCAAAATTTTACAAATTTGGGAAAAAGGTTGTAGAGGACAAAGCACATAGAGGTTCACATGCACTACATTCAGGAACCGGTGCATGACAGAACCATCACAATGCACTACTGTCAGAAGCAGAGGACAAAGCACATAGAGGTTCACATGCACTACATTCGGGAACCGTTGCATGACAAAACCATCACAATGCACTAATGTCCGACAGAGGATCATATTGCAAATATTTTTACCAAGTCTTTTACCGAAAATATATTTTCCTTTCTCATGTCTCTTTTGGGCATTAAGGCTTGATTCTCAGTTCCTATTTGAGGGGGGTTTTCCCAAGAGGTTTTCCTACCTCATTTGTATTATGTCTCTTATATTGTATATTGGGTAACCTATGGTCTTGTTTCCAAGGCCCACATTTTTCCAAGCTAGGATTCAGGGGGGGTGTTAGGATTATTAATCCTCCCTTGATCATACTCTCTATTAGATTAATTATTGCCTAACTTAGGAACCTTAATTAAATATTTGGGTCCACTAGTACAATTGGGTCCACTTGGCCTAATGGGGCCACATGTAGCAGTCACTGGAGTGTGGGGAACACTGCTAGAGGTTAAATTCCACTTACTGCATGTGCATGCATCAGTTTGGACACCTCCTAAACCAATCCCTACATTTTAGGTGCCACTGGGAGTCCTGACACCAACCTACTTTAGTTAGTTGGAGTTAGTATTAGTTAGTCTCAGTTAGCTCTCAGTAACTTTCAATTAATTCACAAACAGTTAGCTAGTGCATGTCTTGCATGGATAATGCATGGATATGTCCAACCAAATCAAACAAACAGTGACAGCTAGTTAACTCAGTGCAACTGAGTGTGGTAGGTGGGAAAATGTGTCTACTCCACATGCATCCATGCATTATCCATGCAAGACATGTGCTAGCTAATGTAGCTCATGTGACTCCTACATATATCTAGCAGCAACACTCACAGCATAGGATATGTCTGGTCTCGAATGTGTGAGATACAAAAGGCTTCCAATGAGCTGTCTGTAGAGAGTGTTGTCCACCAAAGGTGTGGAACCACCTTCTTCAAGCCTGATTCCTGATAGAAAAGGGTAGGGGGCTTCCTTGCAATCCTCCATGTGGAATCTCTTAAGCATGTTTAATGAATACCTGGACTATGAGATCATGATTCCCAAAGTCTTTTGACTTAATTCGAGACTAATGAACTATCTTAACAGTCCTAAGTCAATCATAGTGAATTATTTATTAAGAGCAGACTTGATGCTTCTCAATCCAGCAGCAGAGATGCTAGTAATGAGCAAGTCATCCACATACAATAAAAATAGAAGAAAGAACCCCTCCTTCTTCTTCATGTAGACATTGCAATCAGATTTTCACCTTTCAAAATTCTGAGAGATGAGGAAGGCATCCATGTTGGAGTACCATAACCTTGGGGCTTGTTTGAGTCCATACAATGATTTACTCAATCTGCAGACTAAGGATGGATCATCAATAAACCCCTCAGGTTGTTTCATATATATCTCCTCCTCCAAGTCACCATGGAGGAAGACACTCTTCACATCCATGTGATGTACTTCCCATCTCGTGGAAGCAACAATGGCCAATACCAGTCTGATGGAGTCCATTCTAGCTACTGGAGTGAATTTCTCATTGTAGTCCAAGCCTTGGACTCAAGAATACCCTTTTTCCACCAATCAAGCCTTGTACTTGGTTGTGGTCCCATCAGAAGCTATTTTGGTTTTGTAGATCCATTTGCACTGTACCAAATTCCTTCCTGGAGGTAAGGAGACAAGTTCCCAGGTCTAGTTGTCAAGTAGTGAATCAAACTCCTCATCCATGGCTACCTGCCATCTAGGATCATGACAAGCCTCCTTCAAGGATTGAGGATTTGAACCAAGCATAATAAAACACCTCTTAGCAAGAAGAGGATCTGTGTGAGACAGTGCAACACTCTCCTTCTGATACTGGGACCTCATTCTTCTTTTGTGCTATGGATCCCAAACACCATCTCCAGCTGCTTCTATGATTTTCTTAGCCCATTTAGGCTATTGAAATGAGGTAGATGCTGGATCTAGATCTAGATACCTTTGAGGTGTAAGCTTAATGTCTGGATCATGCTGGGATGAATCCTCTTCTGAATATAATCTAAAATGTCAGGATTTGAAACTGAAACTGCAATAGGAAGTGAAAGAATGTTTATACCTTCATCAGCTTCGAATGAAAGATGTGGTGATGATGGAATTGTGTATGGCATGAAGTGTAATAAAATATATGCCTTGGAGGCATGATCAACAATTCCTTTCACTACAAGCTCCCTAGTTGATATTTTTGTGATCTCCACTGAGTCAGGTCCAAACACCACTTGCTTTGGTGAGCCGGTGTGAGTCATTTGGTAAATACACAATAGATTAGCTGCAAGGGAGGGTACATATAGGACATCTTTGAACACACCATGCTTCGCTCTGATGGTGCCTCTTCCTACTACAAAAAATTGGGAATAATCTCCCATGTGAATAGTGGGCCTTTCATTGATATTGAGAGAGGAGAAGAGATCCTTGGAGGCCACCATGTGATTGGAGGCTCCATAATCAATCAAATAGGTTGTAGACCTAGGTAGTCTTGCTTTCAAAGCATGACATCTTTCATGTCCATTATCTGACTTGTTTTCTCTTTGTGGGGAGGAAATGTTATGCTGCTTGAGAAGAGAAGTCATCTCATCAAGTTGCTTCCTCATACAGTGTTCTTCAAGATGGTACCCTTTTTCACAGTAGGGACATAGTTTCTTCTCAAATTTATTCTTCTTAGAGCCGGAGGCCCCTTCAGAAGTTTGCTGATTTTGTTTAGGTTTCGAATCAACTACCTTTCTCTCCTTCTTTGATTTCCCCTTTGCTTGTGCTTTGAAAGAGTCAAAAACTAGGAGAGCTTGATCTTTTGAGGTCTTGATGACTCCCATTCTCATCATCTTGTCTTGCTCCTTGATTAAGGACTCAAAAAAAAGAATCTAAGGAAGGAACATTCCAATTATGGGAGGCCTATCTATTTTCAAATATGGAATGATATTTATATGAGTTGTATGTCTTTTACTTTTTACATTTATTTACAATGAACCGTGTCTTTTACTTATCAAATATTATGAATGTGCAATGTACCAATCCAACATGTAATTGGCCAATGAATCCACAACTGTGTTACAAGATCTACAAACATGTTGATAAGTAATAGTCTCAAATGGCCTTTCCAACAAATATACTCTCCAAAAGAGATGAAGAAGTACCAAGTTTCGAATGGCATATACATGATTTAAATGAGAAAACACTAGCTGAGAGTCCATGAATACTACCAAATGATCAATGTCACAATATGCAACTTCGGTTATCAAACCTATCACCGCATGATACTCGACAATTTTATTGGTGGTTGGACCTATACAGACCACACCTGAACTAACTAGGTCATGAGCTTGGAAATATATTACCCACGCAGCTGAAGCAAGATTTAGTGTGGGACAACAAGCACCATCAACAAAACCATAGAAGGCCATCTAATCTGCAGAATCAAACATGGGATAAACAATATTGACAAGAAATAAAAATCATATTAAATTAAAAAAACCACACTAAAAGCCAAAAAATGTACATATATACAAGGAATTGATGCAAAAGATGTCTCAAATATAGTACCTTTTCAGGTACAACCCATTGCGAGGTTTCCCAAAAGTTATCCCATTGTAATCAACAAGATCATATGCCTCTTTTTCTAGGACTTTATTCATGATAAAAGGACCATACCACATTGATTCAGGATTCCCCTTCCCATGTTTGTCATGTTTTTGATCATAGGTCAGAACCAGATCTCCTTCATTGAAAACACGAGGTTGAACTGATTTATCATATTGAGCCTTGATCCGTTCTTTATGAGACTCGTTAACCAAGGTGGCATCTCGTCGAGTCTCATAAAGGTTCAAAGGACAAAGGAAACATTATTCCTTGGTAGAAGTGTTAGGTAAAATCTCTATTGCAAACTTGTGTGATGGAATTTCACACTCAATAGGTAGGAAAGATTCTAGTCCGTCGACTAACTTAAAAGGCGTAAAACCAATAGTTATTTTGACTGAAGTTTTGTAAGCCCAAAGTGCAGAAAAGAGAGTTAAGTGGAAATTGGATTTATTATCTCCAACCATCCTACGAATCATAGTCTTCAAGACCTTATTAATGGCTTCAACCTAGCCATTATCTTGTGGGTAGTAGGGGGTTTAGTTTTCATGATGAAAACCCAACTTGGTACTCAACTCAACCATCGTCTAATTATGAAAATGAGATCCATGATTAGCTTCTATGGCTTGTGGAACTCCAAAACTAGCTATGACGTGATTAAATAGGAAGAGAAGGTAGCCTTACCATCCTCAGCATATATAGGCATTGCCTTAGCCCATTTTATGAAAAAATCCATGACTACGATAATGTAACCATGCCCCCTAGCTGAGGTAGGATTACGATGCATAAAATCAATCCCCCATTTGGAAAAAGGGCCAACTGCAATGATGGGGTGTAACAGAGCAGGGTGGGTACACTTTTTTGGATAGAAAATATGACAAGGTGGGCATTTTTTAATCGCACCATGAAAATAATTGAATATTGAGGGCTGAAAATACCCAACGCAAAGGATTTTCTGAGTTGTAGCCATCCTAGAAAGATGACTACCAAAAACTATAGAGTGGCAGTCATTCACGACTTGTTCGACCTCGTCATGATTAAGACATTGTCGAAGGATAGACTCAATACCACGTCGGTATAAAGTATCATTAAGAATGAGATAATACTTAGCGTGGTGATGAATGCGATGATGATCATCATGGGATATATTAGGCTGAAATATTTGGGTCTGTATATATATGATCAAATCTCCATACTACGGGTCGTTCGTGCTTATCAGGAAGAAGAATTCTTTCGAAAATGAATAATTGGGCTCAGTTTTCATGATAACACGGGGAAGGTCACACATCAACTCCATGAATACTAGGGACTTCTTGCAAGTGGTCTTGGAAAATTCAATATCAAATTCCTATAGGATGACAATACAACGAGAATATTTTCCCCCTAGTACTTGACGGGTAAGAATATAGTACATAGATTTTTGATCTACAAGCACAGTAGTAGTGTGCAGTAGGATGTAGTGATGGAAATGTTGCACAATGATGATAGTAGCCAAGGATAGCTTCTCTGCATGTGAATAATGGGTTTTAGAGTCAAGGAGATTCTTACTCAAAGAGTATATCACATACTCCTGGCTGTTTGTATCTTCCTGAAATAAAACCATGCCTATGGTAGTAGTAGACGCAACAGTTTATAACAAAAAATATTTTGAATAATTTGGGGGGTGCAACATAGGTGAGTGTGTTATAGCATGTTTCAAATTAGAAAAATATCTTTGAGCCTGATTATCCTAGCCAAAAAGGAGTGTTCTTTTTCAAGAGACGCATATAGCCATGCGTTTTCTCTGCAAAATTGCACCAAAAACAACGATGAAATTTTTCCTTCCCTTGCAAATTTTGGAGTTCAGTAATGTTTGTTGGAGGTGGTAAGGCCACAATAGTAGCAATTTTCAAGGGATCAATCTGAATCCCATCCCTAGAAACAACAAAACCAAGTAAATGTCCAGTCTCAACACAAAAAACACACTTGTGTGGATTGAGGCGAATGTGATAATGACAGCATTTAAGGAAAATGTGTCTAAGATGTCCTAAATGGTCTTCCCACTGATGTGAATGAGTAGGTAGGTCATCTAGATATGGTTCCACTATGTGTTTTATATCATGAAAATAATACGACATGGCTCATTGGAAGGTATCTCTAGCGTTCTTCAAGCCGAAAGGTAGATTTCAGTAAGCAAATATTCCCCACGGGAAAATGAATGTCATTTTGTGTTGGTTGACAGGTAATATATTGATCGGATTATATCTAGAAAATCCATCCATAAAGTAAAAAATGGCACTTCCAGCACAGTTATCGATGCTCTGATCGATGTGAGGGGTAGGAAAGTTTTCCTTCGGACAAGCTTTGTTCAAGTCCCTAAAATCGATACAAACCCTAATAGTGCCCTGTTTCTTGGCAATATGAACAATATTAGAGACCCACTTGGTTAAAGGCATGGGATATATAAAACCATGTTTCAAAAGTTTCTCAACTTCAACTTTAATAGTTGCATCTTTTCTTAGGTGTACCTGGACCAGTTTTTGCCTAATAGGTCTTGTTATCGGGTATGTCTTGATCTCATGTATGATAATAGATGGATCAATCTTGAGCCTTTCTTCAAAAGTCCAGGAAAAAACATCACATAATTCCTTAAAAAGAGCTCGGTATTCTTCAATCTCCATTGCCGAGAAATTTTTTCCTATGTGGATATGCTCGATAACACCTAGCTTAACCGATATATAGAGGGCAATTGTTTTGGTGATGTTGCATAAATTCCCTTCAGAATGAACACCTTGCAATAATACAAGTGTTTATGGATTTGCAACTATATCAGAACGTATCGGAGAAACAAAATATGAATCTACCAAATCGGCATTAGGAAGAAACGATGATCGATGATGAGATTCTTCCCATAAATATTCATCCAAACTCATGATCTCCATAATAGACTCATCCGATGGAAAAGTATGTGATAGATAATATAAAATTGGGAGAGGGGAATCTAGCCAATAAGGAAAATGGTAAGTATCAGATGCCACCAGATGATGATAATCTATGTAATCATCAGAAACAGGCTGAATGGAATCATACAAGGCTTCATGTGGACTCATATAAGATGATTCAACAATCTCTTTTCCTTTCGACATGCCCCCGGTCATGGAGGATATCATGTTTACCGTGGAAGTTTTTGTACTAGGAGGGGTAGTGTTGGATGGAAAGACTCCCATGAGTGAAGAATATTTTAGCAATCTAACCCCTACATACTGATATGGTGGAGGTGACTTCCCTAACATAGGAACATTATTTTCCTTGGAAGCAGTAATATTTGGTGAGAAATAATCAAGTTGATCTATGGTTACAATTTTTTCTTGATGTGGGAATTGGAGTGTATGAAAAAACGACGACGCAATGACCATCATAGCATAGAACAAATTCCTTCATAATAACAAATTGTAATCAAGAAGAGCATCGACCACTTCTACCTAGATAGAAACGGTTTTGGCCCCCATCTCGATGTACAATGCTGGTAATAGACTATGGGGTTGAAAACCTTGTCCATCGAAATACTTATGGGTGGTTGGTGACTTATGAAGCGTGGGATACCCAATGGATATCCAGCAAGACATAGACAAAACCAAAGTGGAATCCCTCTCATCCAAGATGGTATGATGGACCTTCCTACCCACCACTCTAGTATAAATTTGAAAAGCGAGTTGATCGGATCACCTTGATTTATAAATCTCCACATTAAAGTTGATCATGGTGGAATTCTCAAGGTCGAAAGCCCCTAGGGCTGACAAAAAATTCTTGCGTTGTGTAGGAAATCTTTGGAGTACATCTAATGTGGACACAGCATAGGGTTCTTGAGATAAACCTTCGACAACATTATAAAATTGGGCATCTCGAGCACTAGTATTGAAAATGTTTTTACAGATTGTACTCTAGGAGGATACAAGATCGTGTCAAAACTAGGTTTCTCGATAGTGAGAGGACCATTAGAAGGAGGTGGAGGAGAAGGGTTGATGAGAGGATTCTTCTCAGAAGAGGCACCCTCATCTTTCTTCTCAGGTGTTTTTTCGTATGCTTGACTTTTGGTGGTCAATGCGGTTGTTTCAGAGGAAATCATGCGAATGTATTCAATAGAGGATGAATGACCATGTGAAGAAATATGATTAATCATATGTTGCTGGGACAAGAAGGGGTCGGTTAACACCGTTGGTGTGGGGTTATCTTTAAAACATTTAATATTCTCTTCACGACAAGGACACTCCTTCATGAAGTGATCATATCCACACAATAAGCAAGGATACGGAACTGGAAGTGAGTGAGAAATAGAGTTTCCAAAGAAATAAATCCAAAAACAAGTGTTGTGGAAGTTTGATATACCATTTTCTGGTCATGCCAGTCAATGTTCTCTGGAAGAGTCTCAATCAAATAGAATCATCCATAAGGGATTTAGACGAACACCACAAATGGAAAGTCATCACATGATTCTTGGGATCTTCTCCTTTCTTACCGTCAAATTTTGGAATATATGACTGGAGTTTGACCATGATTGTAAGCCAAAATGGATCATGTTGAATGGGGTCATTTATCAACTTGGACAATTCAGGCAAATCCAATGTATCAAAAAATGGAAGTTGTCGATTAGGTTTTGGGTAGTTGTAATATTGATAAGGTAAAGCCACCCCTGTGGAACCAAAGGTCTGTTGAGGTTGGCCATGAAACCCACCAAATTGGTGTTGGTTGAGATAATTTTGACCCATAAAAGATGGTTGCATCTGGTTAAGTTTGGCTTGAGGTCCATAAGTAGGTTGATCCCACTGATTGGTAACTCCTCCGAGATAAGGGGCATATAAGGGATTATTTTATTGTTCCTTGCTAAGGTATTGATTACCAATGTTAGGTTGTTGAGGAGGGAGCCAATATAATGTAGGAGGACGCAAAGCAGGACCAATAGGAAGAACACCAGTATGACCACTAGGGCCAATAGCTAGAGGGGGAGGATGTGAAATGTTATGTAAAATAGGCATATAATATCCCTTAGATGTTTTAGATGTATGAGGGATAAATTGAATTCCAACATTCGACAAGCCTATGGGAGGCATAGAAGCTCCTCCCATATTTGAATTCGACAAAGGGTTTTGAGCTTACTATAGCACTCTTGACGGAGTGGAAAGTCTAGACACCGTGGGTGTAGATGGAAGATTAACTAGAGCAGTATTAGAAGGAATATTTAATGACCTACCTAAAATATCACTAGGTAAAAGGTAGGGAAGAGGTATTCTAGAGTTTGGGGTCAACTCCATAGTTGACACATTCACGATAGTAATATTACCGAACTGAGATATGGCTTGACCAAGGGCAGTCTCCCAAAATGGAGCATTAGATCCAAATATAGGAGCCATTGTTTCATCAGGCTGAAATTGATTAAGCCCAACCCCAGAAGGAGTTGGGATGAAAAAGGATGTGTTTCGAGAGGAGGGTTGCTCTACTAGTGGTGGTCCTGATAGGTCTTCCATGGGAACATTGGGAAGAGGAGATTCAACTACTTCATCTTCAACTAGAACTCCTTCGAGTTCATGCATAGAAGCACTGCCATACTCAGAATTTTTCTCCATGTCCCTTTCTGTGGGAGGTTGATCCAGAGGATTCAAAGGATTTTCTAGTGATAATCCTTGTAACCAACATGACCTCCTCCATGGGAAATCAGCCAGTTTATAAAAATTGAACTGATCTCAAAGGTAAAAATATCTATCTAAGCAAGCAAGACAAACCATACTCTAGCTAAAGCAACAATCAGAACTTGTGATAGGAGTGGTAAAAAGTCAGGATACTCACAGGATTTTCAAACCACCACAACTCGTGATATACCACACGTTCCAACAGTGAAATGTGACAAGGAGGATTGGGACCATACCCCTTCCTAAAAACCCAACTACCTGGATGACATGTGTGTAGTAATCTCCTCGAGTGTTTTTCTTAGTGTATTTCGGTGATAAGACGATCAAAGGGATATGCTCAGATAATCTTAGGAACCCTAAAAGTGTTTGCCTATATACACAATGTACATGGGAGATACACTTCATAGTATTTTTTTCTAATGCACAAACGTTCGAAAGGGGCCTTCTGATATACAACTGAGTAAGTGAAGTACCTTTATGTATACCTCAAGAGTACGTGAAAGGCCGTTCTATATAACAGTGGTACGTGGAAGAACCACACGATCCCCAGGATGCAATGTAGGAAAAAAATGACAGCTCCTATGCTTAAAGACATCAGAACATGTCTTTAGCCTATCACACCTTTCTATAAAATTTTAACCTAAGTTTACCATTTGATTTTATATTTTGAGATTAGGTGAATGCATGAGGTGAGTACAAAAAATAAAACCATGCAAAATGTTGATGCAAATCTTTTTCTTTCACTTTTTCGCAAAGATTCCCTACTTAAGGAAGGGATAGAGGTTCGGTTCCTGCTTATCCAGAATGACTAAAACCCAAGCAAAAAAATATATAACTTTATCTTTAAACCTATTGCAATCACATCATGAATTCAACACAATAAATTAAAAAAGGAAAATGACAAGATCTATTTTCGAAAGAAAGACTATGATGACTACTCAACACACCATATTTTCAAAATTCTTCAAAAATGAAACTAAGATGCACACAACAAACTTTCCTTTTTGTCTGAGAGCAAGAACACCTAAAAAGCAATCAGAAAGTAAACAATTGAGATTCTACACTACTAATCAAGTCTCTACTCACTCAAACCTAAGCTTGACCTAGACCTTTATCTCAATTTTCCAAAATCAAAGAATGAAAAAAACCTTAAATCAAACTAATTAAGACTAAAAGAAAATCTACTTTCTTTCAATATGGTTAAAATTTTTTTAGAGATCTGGATCTACTCTTCCTTTTCAGAATTCTTCTTCAACCAAAATCCAAACTATACGAGGCTCATAATACAATTAAACCTAGTTCTTGGAGATCTAACCTAGCCAAACCCAATTCAAATTCCATATTTTAATTCAGAAATGAAACTAACAGAAACAAGCCAGAACTAGTTCATAAATAAAAAATATGAATTCCAAGCTTGAAAAATGCATTGGGATTGAAACCCTGTCTGGCACTGTTTCTTGAAGGTGTAGTATAGAGTGTTACTAGTCTGGTAACACCTATTTCCAATAGGAAAATAGAGGCAATAATGCTCATGGCCTATTAGATCTGTGTGGTGGCAACGCTTATTTCCTCTGCATAAAGTGTGATGACCACTCTTGGTACACTACCTAGGTTTAGTGGCGCTTGCAAATTTCAAAAAAAGACACAAGGAGAAAAAGAGAATGTTAAAGTACGATTCATTGGCATCAAATGAGAATAAAAATCCAAGAAATAAAGCATATGAGGTAGATCTAGAGATATCTAAAGCAGATCTGATCAATTTCAAACCAAATCTAACTAAACAACTAGTAGATCTGATCAATACATAAATTAAAGTTTGAAGCAAAGATTAGAACTAAAAACTAATAAAGACCAAAAGTTATAAACACTCTCCCCAAAATGGTCACCATATTTGTTATCGGTAATACTCACCTTCTACTGATAGAAGTTGTTTCCCTAGCCCGAAATACTCTAAGCTAGAACAAATGAGTAACAACAATGAGAATCACTTCCCCTAATATTGATAAATGCTTGGAATGGGATATTTCACTTTTCATACAATATAATGTACCAGTATTTTGGAATGTTGGATCTCCATAGATTCACCTGCAAGAAGCACACAACAAAAGCATACAAGATCAAAGAACCAAATACAATCTACAATCCTATGTTGATGACTAAGGAATTCAACAATGAAACAAGTGATCGGTACACAATATGATTCATGGGAAAGGAAAATTCATTGCATTAATAGCTAAATAGAGAGAAAGTACAACCAAGAGACTTAGTGTTGAGGTATCTCTTCTCAAGATAGATCTTGCCTCCAAAGCTTCAAACTTGTCCACCTAGTGCCCACTCTCCTTGGCTAGATTTAGCAATAATTTTGGTGCTATAGAATAATATTCCTCTCTTTACCCATGGGGGATGAGCCAATATTTATAGCCCTAGGAGGATAGGGATAGTTGATATTATTATGGATGAGGTGGAGGGGAGATCCTACAAGGAGGGATACCGAGTCCAGGTGGTCCAAGAGTCTAGGGATGAGGTTTTCACGAAGTTAAGGTTTGAGAAGCTTCGTGAATATTCTCTTTTTATCTTTAAAACTCGAGCACCGCTCTTTGTTAACTTAGAAACAGTGTTACCCATAGTGCACCGCTCATTGTCCAAAGGAAAGTGGTAGCGGCGCCACTTTTGTGCATGCTAAATAGGCGTTAGGCGTTGGGGTAAAGCACATTGTCCACAAGGAAAGTGTGGTGGTGGACAAAGGCATAAAACCACTGATCCATGTCTAATTTTAACTTCATAACTTGGGGATTGGAGGAAATTTATGATTTTTGGTTCTTGATATATGAGGATGATTAGAAATATGTATAACACTCCTCCATAGCCTCTTCTATGTCCTTAGAAACCATAGTGTGATACCCCTTGTTGTTCTCTAGGATTAGGTCCTCTCTTTTCCTCTATGTCGTGTACCCATTAGGAATCTACTATGTTATCCTTCATCAATTGTAGAGCATGATATTTATTCAGTACATCATGCCTAACTAATTTGTAGAATTTACAAAAATATGCATGCATAGAATTATGGTACTTCTAGAATGTCGAGAAATTGGGAGGTGTGTGGCCCCAACTTCAACAAATATCACACCACTCAATTTTTGGTGCATGATCCAAGATTATATATGATTTCTAAAAATATTTGAGTATAGAAATGCATACATCATTGCAAGAAATTTTTTTTATTATTATATACGTCCATGGTTGAAGTTTCTTATTAAAATATGTATTACTATTTTTTAGGTTGGTTTATGGACATTAGCGCAAACCAGAAATGTGAATGAATTTTTGCCAGGATTTTTAGAAAAAAAAAAGAATTGAAAAAGGAGAAATTTAAATTCATAATAACACAAGATAACTGTGATGCCAAACCATGAAAGTTCCATGTTGAAGATGTTAAATTTGTATTATGATGCTAGTAACACGATGATTTTGGCCGATTCAAAAGAAAAGCATGTTTGTAATGATGAATGGGAACTATATAATTGCAAAGAGATATAATTGTGATGATGAGAATGACACATACTTGTTAGATATAGTGTTCCCTTTTTTTTACTCCTTAATGGTGTTAATGATGCAAGATTTATTGTGAAAAATGTGAAATTAGTTTGTTGAATAACGTGTTGCGATTTTGTTATCTTCAATGTCTTCTCTATTTATGGCATTGTTTCATATGTTATCAATTATTTCATATGTTATCGATTTCATATTTTGAGAGGGTTCCCAACACACTTACTATTATGTCCTTATAGGAAAATGGCATCATTCCTCAATGAGAATTATCAACCCCTGGAAATATTAATATGGGAAAGAAAAAGGAGGATGGAAATCAGTGGAACAATTATATCAGAAGATACACCTAAAACCATAGCATAGTCAATATTGTTTCCCAAATACAATGATTAAAAAGGGAAATATGTGGTCACAATGTTGGAGCCTTCATATTAGAAAATATATTTGAAGATGTATCTACATGACTATAGAGGGACCTATTAGTTTTGAGATAGGTGAGATCCCACTTTAATATGAATTTTTAATGGTACAAGGATGAATAAACATTGTACATGATAAATATATCAAAGTTGATACCTTACTATATAATTACAAGAATAAATTGGATTTCATATACAATGACTCATTTATTGAATACGAGAGTGAAGGCCCTAGAGGAAAAAAAAAGATTCTAGGCTATATTAGCGACACTCATGAAAGGGAAATAAGAAACAACTGAGGTGGTATACCAACCCTAGGAAACATATGAGATAATAAGGGTACTATAAATACTTCAAACTTGCTCCAATTTTCTAGTCACTAAACAACTAATAGAGGAAAATAAAATACTTGTGGATGTGGTCAATTTTTTGAGAGGTGAGATTGCTTCCTTAATGGGCCAAAACTAAGTCATAGAAGGAAGGATCATAAACCTAGAGGTTGTTGAAGGTGAAGAATTGTATTTGTCATTTAAATTAGAATAGGCCAATGAAATGATTAAAATTATTAGGCAATAAATAAATAAGGATCAAAAAGAGAAATCACTAACCTCTTTGGTTAGTCATCCACCTCCTTCCATAGAATTAGAGTCCCAACCTAAGAAACAAGTAAATAAATTAATGAATGAGTTGGAAGAATGGAAATATAACAAAAATTATAGTATCATGAATGCCATATAAAAAAATAATTATATACAAGAGAAGAAGATGTCTCTAGAAATATGCAACAAAATTTGGAAGAAATTAAGGATAAATGGCATGAAGAGAGAAAAGTTCCAATGGTGTTTTTTAAGTATGAGGAAGATATAACCAATGATAAGATGGTAAAAAAATTGAATGAGGTCAATATAATCATGTGGGGATATGTATTTAAGGATATGTCTTCAATAATAGGTTATTTAAAGTTCTAATTAGAATTTGACACCCTTCTTAAACAATTATCCAAGTACCTTAGAAACACAAAGAAAGAGATAAATAACAAAAATAGTGTGGCCAAGATAACAAAGGAAGTGATCAACACCATATTAATTGAATCCATTGAGTTATTGGGTAACCAAGATAGGACTTTAGTTTATATTGGAGTAGAAATATGCATGAACAAATAGAACAATTGGTGAATTAAAATAAAATGGAATTGGAATATAATCAACCGAAAAATAATTCCTCACATACATGGGTTGTATTATCAATCATGGGTGACCATAACCTTGGGATGACCAATTAAGGTTTCACAAACTGGATTTGGTGAAGACTAATATTTCTATTCTAAGAAATTTTCCATGGTAGAATAAAATAGATATGATGGAGTAGGATATTGTATCAAGATATTGCTCGAGGAATCCATTGAGAGATAGAGGAATAAGAAAAATTATAATTTCACCTAGATTCTTTGAGGACTACCAATGGTGGAACATATTCAAACAACAACCATTTCAAAGGTGTGATACCCTTTAAGGAACACATTAACTTTACATTCATTTATATGAAGGTTAATGTATGCATATTCTTTGGAGAAATGGTTAAATATGTTAGAGGGTTATTACTCTATTAAAAAATTTCCCAACAACAAAAATATCATCTTGACACTTCTTAAGTCCCTCCCCCATGTCAAATATCGGTGGGAAGGTTACTATTAAATACTTGTTGAAGATAAATCTACAAAATTTAGAAAAAAAGTAACTTATGAGACTTTTGCTGATGCCCTCAAGGTGGAATTCTACCTTGTCAAAAAATTCAATGACCAATACATGAAATGGAAAATTTTGCAGCATGAACGATGCTAGATAGTGCTAGAGTTCCCCAATATATTACATACCTTGTGCTCAAAACTATACATCAAAGACTCTAGGGAACACTTAGTATTGGAGGTACATGAAATGGATAACTTTGCACCAGGAAATACACTATATAGTGTCATATTTCACCAATATCATCCATACCTTTTGCTAAAAAATGGATATCAGAGACCTTTAGAAACACCTAGTCTTGAAGTACCATAGAATTCTACACATGTACATCCAAATAGAGATTGATTTCCAAGAAATATCCTCACTATGAGTCGTTTATTGATATGTTGTCAAAACTGAGAAACAAATTTAGTAGAAGAGTAAGAAATAGTTTGAGTCAGCAAATCCATTGTAGTGGAAGCATGGTAAAGGAATCCCTAATTTTCATAAAACCTAAAATTTCAAGGATATCCTAACTCAATAAAACTAGTCCAAGCCACAAGCAAGTAAGGGTAACGAGAAGTTGAATAAGGACACAAAAAAGAGGTGTGAGTTCCACAAAATTATATAGCATAAAATTGATAAATGTCACTTGAAGTATTCATTATTTGTTGAGATAAACAAATGAGAGATACACTCTAGTTAGGAATATGAATAAAAAATAGATAAGGGAAATTAGATCATTAATATAGAATCATGTTCTACCATTGGAACCACAAAAATGAAACTAAAGAGCCACAGAAACCTAAGTGAGTCCCTCTTAGATTCATAGGGGTGAAGGGAGATTCTATAATTTTCATTGTTGAATTTGGTATAAGAACCTATATCAGTGAAGATCATCAAGAAAATGAATCTATCAACAATGCCACTCCAAAAATTATACACCATCGGGTGGTTGAACGAGGGGCATAACATCTACATAATTCAACAATGTCACAATCCTTACGGTATCAATCCATTTAATGATTAGGTGATGTGTGATATTTCCCAACTTGAAGTTTATGATGTTATTTTAGGAAACCCATATATGTGGAAACATCATCCTATGCAATGAGTATAGGATTAATAGAATAATTGTTACTTTTGAAGGTGATCTATGTTATAACGATATTTCACACCCGCAATGATAAAGAAAATAATTGGATATAAAGTTCATCTTCTACATCAAAATTGACTTATAAATACTAAAACAAATTCACTTTAATAATACATGGTCACTACTTTCATTTAAAATATGGAAAATTGTTGCAAATTTGGTCCCTCAAGAGGCAACCAAATAGATTTAATTTCTAGTTTTGATCCTTCAATAACGACTAAACCATGAAGTGAAGATAAATATGCACTAAAAGGTGCACACATATTTAAATAGAAGTTCAGTTATGCATGGAAGAGGCTTGTGAAGCATGCACCTTTGCATCATCACCTAGTCTATACCTAATCAAAGGATATAAAAGAGACCCTTTGGGTGGAGATCCAAGAGTTTGGATTGATTGATATCGGATTACATTAGGCTTAGAGAGAGAGAGAGAAAGAAAAAATAATCCATTGTTTGGATATTCGGTTATTGAGGCTAAGCGTGAAGGAGGGAACTCATATGTTGGAGGAGGATAGTACTTAAGCAACGATTGCAAAATTGTAAGTGTTTCTCTCTCCATATTTAATATAAATTGATTCACTTCCCCCGCAAAAAAATATATATCATATTATTTTTTATAAAATAATTTATTTCTTGGTTTAGTTATGATTTTAATCATTTATCTATCATTGCAAGTGTATAAATTCAGGATATATACCTAGCTACAAAGATATTTCTCACAAACATGCACATAAAAAATAGAGAGAGGAATAATGAGACTGAACACAAGAGAAGTGAAGAATGATGGATAAATTCCATGTATTATTTATCAACATAGCATACATAAATAATGCATCATTGAGAAAAAAATGAGTTTCTAGGGAGCCAACGCATGCTAGCTCATAAAGCAGGATTACTAAATATGATAAACCCCCAAAGATGACTAAAGCAGTTTCCAAATCAGTCCAAGAGCTCATAAATTGGATAAAGCATGAGTGAGTGATGATGAGTGATGAAAAATATTAATAATAATGGAATATTGAGAGAAAATCATGGAGGATGGGTTGGACACAAAATATACCAGTTTCCAAGTTAACTAGCTTTACCTTCTCCATTGAAAAAAAAAGGAAAAACAGTCTAAAGGAAGAAAATGACAGGAAGGTGTATTTTATAATATCGGTAGTCCAAATAGTTGGAAGAATATTATCTAGAATTAGTATAAGGATATCTTGGGGTAAATATGGAAAGTATTTACCCAGTGGTGCAAGTGGAGGCCAACTACCTAGTCTAGAATATAGGAAATTAACAAAAATGATTAATTAATGATATCCTAAGTATGTAGTGGGTTTATAATATTCTAAGACCCTGTTGAAGCCTCAAAAGTGTATGTGGCTGAAAAGGGTGTCTAATACTTACAACACATGGAGAAAACCCAACCAAAGGATTCAAACAATCCCACGAAGGTATTGCTTTATCCTCGAGCTGTTTAAAGTAGTGATCTCCGACAGATATTTCAATAGCCTCCGCTGGATTTTGTGAGTTTGATCCATAGAGAATCTGTTTCCCAGATTGGAAAACAAGATAGGTGGTAGAAAGAAAAGGAAAATCAAATCTAAATATGAAAGTAATACTAATCTAAATCTAAGCTGCCTAAAGTGGATTTTGAATTGATTTGCAGGCAAACCAGAAGTGTAAGTAGACAAGTATTTTCATCCAATCGACAAAAATATAAATCATATTAGAAAATCATCACCTAACTCACAAATAATTATTAAAAATCAATTAATCAATGACTTAATATTATTTCATTCAGATTTAACCTGCATAGCACATGTAAGTTGAAAAACAAAAATATTTTGCTGCAAAATGTCACTATTATTTCACTTGCAGAAATAGATAAAGACAGTTAAAAGAATAAATTCCTTAAAGCTTTATCAATGCATTAATCAATAACAAAAGAGAAATCTAAGTTATAGACAAATACATCTATCAATCACAAGTAAACAACAACATCATCTGTCCATTTGAAATAAGGAAAATTGAGATCTCGCAAAGAAATTCACTCAGACCAATGACAAGAGATAGGAAATAACAATACTATATTATTTCAAAGTTCAGCAAGAAAATACATAAACCTTATGAAAAACTAGAGGTGTTTTTCAGTCTCTCCTGTACCAATATTTCCTTCTCCAAAATTCCCCTAATACATTCAAGAACTACCTCTTAAATAATTATTACAAAGGATGAATCTCCCTCAAAAGGGGATAAAAAATATAAAAAAAACTAATATCCCAGAAAATCTCTCCAAATTTTCCATATGCGTAACAATTCCTCAATATCAGGGTAACTGGTGGATTCAATGCCAAGGTGGGCATTGCATTTGTGATCTTCAATTTCATTTTCAGCCAGTTTATGCCAAAAAATGAATATAGATGTGGATTTTCCCTTCAACTACGAATGGTCATTTGATCAACCGATCTACATCATATATGCTAACATGATCAAGGTCCTTGATCTTCTCTTCTGCCTCATCTCTTATCTATTTAACTTGCTCTATCATTAACCCAGGTGGACATGCTTTGTCAATGAGTACCATTGTAGGAAAAGATAATTCATCCATGAGATTGTCTGCAGCATACCACCTTCTGCTGCTGCAAATGGCCCGTGCTTTCTTTATGGCTTCAGCAACCATTTCATCTAAATCCTCCCAAGCTCTTAAGATAGTTCTAATATTCTTAAGCTGGAAGTTAGTAAAAATGGTGACATTGTCTGGCTTATCTTTGATGTACCCTTTCCAGTCTGTAAATTCATCATAAGCTTTTGAAGCTTGTTTCCTTTTTTCAATTAGATCTTCTAAAACAACAAGCATTTTATCAAAATTATCATGAGTTTAAAAAATGTTATCCATGGTTTTAAACAATTCACTGACTAAATTGTGATGCTTCCTATTGGTCCGAAGAGCTAACTCCTTGAAATCCTCATGATAAAAATTAGAAAATGAAGATGAAGCCACACTTGCAGTTGCATATTCATACTGTTTTTCCAACAAAGTTACCTTCTGTACCAATGTAGCATTGGTAATCTTTTCTCTCTGTAACTCATCATGAAGAGAAACATTTCTCACTTGTAATTCATCATACCTATCCTCATGTTTTCTTTTGATATGTTCCATATCCTCCTTTAATCTGACAATTTCTGCCTTCTGCTTATCGAATTCTCTATTCAGAGTATTGACAACATCAAAATTAGCTCATGTAAAAGCCCCTAAAACAGATGCAACATCAGTAGCATCCACCTGTGGATCACCTGATCATTGAGTCCATACAATTTCATTTGAAAGAGATATATCCATGTTACTCTGATCTCTATTTCTTTTCTTTCCCTTCTTCACCACTGATTTATTAGCTTTGCTATAACGATACTCTCCCAGGGATATTACGAAGTCTTCATTAAACTTAACTCTCATCTCATCAATGGGGGGTACATTAATACTTGTAGATATCAAAGAGAAGGTTTGATTCATAGTATGAGAGGGAATGGACATAGTAATATGAGAAGTGAGTGGAGAGGAAGCACTACTATCATGAGTAAGAGTCACTTTAGGGGTTGAAGAACTGTCAGGAACATAAGTTTCAATGGATGAAACTTGCAAGGTGGTGGCTCTAAGTGATGATGGTGATAGTGTTGAGGTTTTATCATGAGTAGGAGATGGTACTGAACTAAAAGAAGGAATATGTAGAAGAATTTTAAAAACTGGAGGTATAGTGGAAGATGAATTGAGAATTTGTAAAGAAGTAGGTAAAATGAAATCGGGTAAACATGTGGCATCTTTATATAGGTGAGACATAAAGGGTGTCACGGTAGAACTAATAGACAAGGAAGATAAGGCTATGATTAATGAGAGGAGTAAGGCAAAAGATGATGGGCCAGGATGAGAAGAAGGTTGTGATTGTGGGAGAGCTGATGAGGACTTCCCATTGCTACCATTAAATAAATTCATAAACTCTTGTAAATCATTACCATTTCTAGTTTCCACAGTGACAGGCATAGGGGATATCCTTTCATATTCTTCCTCTAACTAGGTCAAATCTATAGTAGAAGTAGGGATGGATGAAACTTGAACCTTCAACTTTTTGAATGGATTCTCCTCAATCTAGGTTTGTTCAAGTTGAGCTTTCTCAACAACAGTAGTCACCTGAGTAGCTTCAGCTAATTGAGAAGTTGTAATTTCTTGAGGTTCCAATGCAGAAGCAATCATGCTCAGCTTCTGTTTGATCTGCTCTGAAGTATGTAAATAGGCTTTAACCTGCTGATCAACAGATACCTGTGGTATTTCTCCCATGGGGCCTTTCCCTTTGTCTATAGCTGAACTGGTTTCTATGGGTGTATCTTTGGCTGCTTGAGCCTCCTTAGCTTCTCTGTCTTTCACCATATTTTCTTGAATGTCTAATTCCATAGCCTTGTAGTGTCGAACCCTGTCCCTCATTTACTTTTGGTATAGCATGATTTGAATTTGTTCTTCTTTACCTTTATCCCTTACCAAAACTTTAGAGAAAGTATCAACCCCCTGATAGATGAAGTTATCTGGGGCTTCTTCATGAGTGTACCCGGCTTTGAAGTGATTCTGTTTAAGGTGAAAATAAACAATCCCCTTGGGATCATGCTGTCTCTTACTGGAAAAATCCAGCTTAAGCGACACTATGTGGTCACTGAGTTTTGATGCCCAGGTAGAGGTTGGCATACTCAAGGATCCCAGAGTTAAAGGAAATTTGGGCCAGACTTTCCTTTTGGGCACTGCACACTTCTTATATATTCCCTCGGTGACTGTTTGAAATGAGATTTATTCAAGAACTAACTTGTCGGGCACGACCTTTGGTAGCATATGAGAAGCATTGCTTCCAAAGAATCTAATGTATGTGAATGACTCACCTACATACCAATCCCCCATTCTGTCTATACGGGTTTTGGATTTGGGGGAGAATGCATGAGCTTCCTTGTTGAAAATTAAGAAGTAGACTTGGCTGAGGAAGCTCTCACAAATGTCATAGAATCTAGTCACATAATTGGTATCCCATAGTGATCTGATCTTGGAGGCGAGCCCGAAAAGTCATCGAACCCGCTCGAAACAATTGGGACCAATAGGATCATTTTTCTGACGTTAGTGCAAGTGAACATGAGCATAATATAAGTGTGTAACATAGAATCATCCACATGAAAATGAAAAATCATTCAAGCACATTAGGGACACGATTTTATTATGGAGTTCACTAGATCTCCTGGCTACGTCTCTGGGCCTACTCCAAAATAGAGTGACCAATCCATTGCAAAGATGCACAAATACATAAGATACATCACAATGGATTCAATTGTAGAGTCTTCATCATCTGTTCATCTCTACCGCTGCACCATAACTGCCTCTAATGGGTCACATAAGTGCACAAGCTATAGGACCCAATCGAAGACTGCAAAAATCAAGCAAGCAAATGCCCGCCTCCTTTGTGTCGAGAAGTTGCCAAACTTGGACATGAAGATATTTTCCCAATGTAGCCAATCACACTCTTTCAACTAAATCTACGAGCCATGAACCTTGAGTGGATCAAA
>LPNX010039758.1:328919-339938 GCA_001517045.1 Pseudotsuga menziesii | reverse complement strand
TACAATTTCTCATGAGTAAATGCATGAATGTCCTAAAACTCATTTCAAGCACAAATGCATGCATGCTAGTCATCATGCCACTTCATCATGCCATGTCACCGTGCCACATCATCATGCCATGTCATCATGCCACATCAGCATGCCATGTCATCATACCACATCATCATGCCACATCATCATGAAACATTATCATGCCATGTCATTAGAATGCACTTTTTGACTACCACGTGGCAGCTTGAGGGAGTGCCACGTGGCACTTCAGCTAAAAGTTTCCCTGTTGGGGCCAAACTTCAAAACGCAATATCTTTTGAATCCGGAGTCCGTTTGACACACCGTTTGTACCATTGGAATTGACTTGACGAGATATTCAACATGGTACTATTTTTGTTGCAATATGATGATTTTTAAAATTGGCCTTTTTAGATCCTCCCAGATCACATAGCGCCGAATGGTAAATGTGCACAGGCGGAGCTAGTAGTACCCAGTTCCATCCCATATTCAGAAATTGGAACCTCAGCACAAAAAAATGTCCACAATGTAGGAAAAGAAGAAGAAGTTGGGTTTCTTCGTAGCGATAGCTTTCTGAAATTCCTGTATGGCTGTTTTGAGCTCTAAAGATAGAATTGAAGCCCATGGGAGGGATTTGCATGTGGTTATCACATGATGGGAAATCAGGGCCCATTCTTCCTTAAAATAAGAAAAGTTAGGGAGACCATAGAGCCTGCACAACATTGTTGCAAGTAGGGAATAGGGTTCCTTAAACCATTCAATGGGGTAGAGTTCATCTTTCCTTTGAGAAAAATTACGCAGTTCATCCATCCAGGACTTCAACATTTGGTCAAAATTGTACTTGGACTTAGTAGCTTTAACATAATTGACATTAAGGATCTTCTTGAAAGGTTTGAGAGCATAAATCTTTACAAAAGTCTCAGAACGGAAATTGGCAAGTAGCAATCCAGTACTAGTATTAAAAGAACGGTCTTTTGGATTGGCATGGTCAACAATCCATCTGACTGTGTCGTTATAAGGAAGAACAATAGGTCTTGCAGGAATCATGTGGATGCCAGAATCCCTAATTCTTTCGTAAATAGGTTGGTCATCTTAAAAATCCGAAAGGTCATTGTTGTAAAAAAGGAGTAGATTCGGGACCAATCTAACTGGTAGGTTTCGCTAACTCAGCCACTGGTATCAGAGAAGACACCGAAATTTAGGTCTTTGTTCAGCATGTCTTTCTGTAGGTTTTTGCACCAGGTGATTCGAGGTGTTTTGGAGGTTGACATGTTCTGTTGGACACGTACACCAGAAATTAAAACCAATTTATATAGGAACAATAGTAAGCAATTCAAATTTGGAAAGGTGACTCAAAAACAAACCTGAATCCAGAGTGAATAATGGCGAAATTGCTTGGTAAAAACCTCAAGGTAAATTCATGCAGCACAGCAAGTTACAGTGGTAAAAACAGTGAAAAAATCGTGAAAAATACCAACATATATAAAATTCACGGGAAATAATTCAGACCATAGGATGAGGATGAAAACAACGGTCAAGATTAGACTTTGTGGGATGTAGGATTAAATCACAAAATCCAAATTTTATTAACCGTTCCGTAACCTACATTCCGCATTTTGAGGGATGTGGGGTGCGGAATAGCAAAAAAAAAAACTTTATTAAAATCTCTCCGCATCCCGCATTTCGCACTTTGCGGGATGCAGGTTGTGGAAACACGCAAACTCAATGACACAACAAATGACACCCCGCACTCCGCATTCCGCACTTATGCGGGATGTGGGTTTTGGGTTGACCAAAGCATATCCATAAAAAAATCTCCCACATCTCGCATTCCGCATCTTGCGGGAGGTGGGTTGCGGGATGAAGAAGTTTAAAACATATGACTACAGAATCCCGCATTCCGCATCTTGTGGGAGGTGGGTTGCGGGATGAAGAAGTTTAAAACATATGACTACATAATCCCTCATTCCGCAACTTGCGGGTTGTGGAATCTCAAAACAATCCCAAACAAAACTATATCTTTCCACATCTTAAAAACACACAAATCAAGTATGGATTTTGGGAATTTTGGTTAAGTTAGAAAATCCCAGAAGGCAAGAAAACTGTAATAGAAGCCAAGAAATAGACAAAGGGTTCTACTAAGTTACCGTTTCATGTGAAATTGGGCTCCCGTGTGAGAATAACATGGGATTTGTTGTACCTACAATAGACCCCCACTAAATTTTAACTTTATGATGGAGTATCTGAAAAATATAAGAAATATATGTGTACATAGGGCCCAACAACAAGGTTATGGTCACCCTTTACAATTTATCTTGTCCAAAAACCAAGGCCAGAAGCAAAACCACATGGGAAAAATACTCCCTCAAAAAGGAATTGGCATTGAAATGAAAAACATGTATTAACTTTATCTTTTTATTCACTTGAATGAGCTGGATGAACCACTTCTTGAAGAATTTGATGAAGACTCTTGTGAACTCCATGATCATGTGCTAGAGTATCAATGCAGTATCTGCAAAAAACAAGTGGTGAGTCTCCCTGTAGCTCATAATACGACGATGGAGGAGAATTATCTAAATTCTTATTGCTTCCAACATTCTCTGATATGAAAACATAATCATTAAAGGAAAATATATATGTGCATAGTCCTTCCCAAAGAGTAAAAAACTCAATACAATCAGATCCTTGTATAGCTGCAAAATGGTGAACTAGAACATGCATCTTCTTTTCAAATTGATGTAGCACCTTCCCAATTCTTAAATGAGGCTTAAAAGACTCTAAAATTTCAGAATTATTATCATATGGAGTAGCAAATACCAGAGGTATAGTGTCTCCATGAGTATACAAGGCTATAGTAGGAAAAGGATGAGCAACTAGTTAAAACTAATGAATGAGTAAATCTGAATGGTATATGGAATTGAAATTTGAACCATAGATGTTTAGATCAGATCCAAACATGTGTAACAGAAGTTTAAATGTGATTAATGACATGTATAACCAACCAGTGGAAAATAAACTAGACTTGAAACCAACAAAAACAAGTGACATTGCATAAGAATCCAATGAGGAATCAACTAGTGAACTTGGGGTTTGTATAGTATTATGAGCATTCCAAGGATGGGTAAGTGGTATGGATGATGTAATAACCTGGATATAAGACTGAAAAATTACTTCAAAATAAGAATAATAATAATTTTAATGAAGTGAGGAAGAGATGGATAAAGACAAGTCAAGAACTAGTGAAAAAAAACAAAAGTACTGGGAGATGGATCTAGTGAACCGATGGGTGGTTTATCCAAGGAGGAAATAGATATTTATGATTCTTATATATCAGAAAATTCTTCTATATCATAGAATTGATAAGATAATTTAACACTGGAGCTCAAAGAAGAATTGATATTACCTTGGGTCTGCTCATTGCGACAACGCTCTCGGGATTCAGCAGGCTTCTCTAGTTCATATGGTACATTAATGTTACGATTCTCAAGAAAATTGGTCGTGATGTCCATTTTCTTCTTGAAACATTTATTCTCAGAATGAAACCCTTTTATGCAATAATAACACTTGGATGAGATCCCTTTCTTCTTGAATTTCTTCATGGAATTTGATCCTTCATTAGTAGGATTTGAACCTTCATCTTCATCATCTGACTTTGGCTTCTTCTCTTTCACTTTATTCTTTTCTTTTGAATTTAAATTATTTCTTCCTTAAACTATAATAGCATGGTCCTTGCATTTTGATATTTTAAGAGCTCCCATCTAAACCAATTTGTCTTTCTCTTTAGTAAGTGAATCAATGAATGAACTCAAAGAAAGCATTTTCCAATTTGAAATAGCAAGCCTAGTATCATGAAACATTGACACAAAAACTAAGTATTTTGGAAGGATGGAAATAATCAATTGATATTCCTTCTTCTCAATCCCACATTGCTTGAGCATAATAATAAGTGACTTGAATTTGGTGAAGAATCCTTCCATGCATTCGAAACTGCTTGGACTCAATGAGATTAACCCATTCTCCAATTGATGTGCTCTTATCCCATCTTGTACTCCAAGGAGAGACTCCATTTTGGTACATACTTGGTTTGGAGTGGTCAAACCATCAAGATGAAAAATAATATCCAGAGAAATCTAGAGACAAGGAAATCCATAGGCTTCATCCATTCTATTATTCCACTTAGGTTTCTCAGCAATAACATTTGTCTCATTGTCTAAATCCATAGAAACTATGTATAGACCCTTACTGCACAATAGAATGCCAATATTGGACTTCCATTCATGATAGTTGTAAGGAGATAGGATCATAGCTGAAGAGAAATCCATGCTTTATTGTTTATGTGATCCTGAATATACTCTTTGTAACTTGCACAAAAAACTTTGAAGAAATACTTTGTAAGCTCAATCAAGATTCTTTGTCGAAGAGAGATACGATTCCTAATGCTCTCGAATATTCTGTAGAGTTCTTATAGCTTGATATCCTTATCTCTCATAGCATGTAGATCTTGATGTCCTAAGCTCCATTAGCTCTAAATCCATGTAGATATTGATAACCTGAGAGATATGATACCATGTAGAAATTCATGATGTAGATATAGCTACAAAGATAGTTCTCACAAACATGAACAAGAAAAATAGAGAGAAGAATAATGAGAATGAAAACAAGAGAAGTGAAGAATGATGGAGAAATATTCCATGTATTATTGATCAACATAGTGTACATAAATAATACATCCTTGAGAGACAAAATTGAGTTTCTAAGGAGACAACTTATGCTAGCTCAAAAAATAGGATTACTAAATATGATAAACCCCCAAAGGTGACTAAAGCAGTTTCCAAATCAGTCCAAGAGCTCACGAATTGGCTAACCCATCACATGAGTGAGTGTTGATGAGTGATGGAAAAAAATAATAATCATGGAATCTAGAGAGAAAATCATGGAGGATGGGTTGGCCACAAAGTATACCAGTTTCCAGTTAACTAGCTTTATCTTATCCACTGAAAAGCAGGAAAAGTATTCTAAAGGAAAAAAAAGATAGGAAAGTGTAGTTTCTAATATAGGAAGTCCAAATATATGGTAGAAGCATATCCATAATTAGCATAAGGTGATCCTAGGGTAAATATGACAAGTATTGACCAAGTGGTGCAAGTGGAGGCCAACTACCTAGTCTAGATATAGGAAATCAACCAAAAATTATTAATTAATGAAATCCTAAGTATGTAATGGGTTTATAATATTCTAAAAGAAAGGAGGAAGGTTGGTGTGTTTTGTGTGTGCAAGTGCATTTGATAATTTTAGGAGAATAAACCAGAATCTAAGGATCCATGCTCAATGAGTACATCCAACAAACTTAGTATTAAAGGTGCACTCTTTCTTCTTCCTTAAAAACTTTGTTTTTATGATGATGCATCATAAATGTGAGGGAAATTTGTTATAATTGATTTATATCTTGTTAGTGAACCTAACCCACTCACTGGGGATAACATGTTTTTATTTCTAGCACTACGATGATTTCCTTGGCAACAAAATTGGAAATTCCACCAGGGAACAGATTCTTAGAATTATTATATTAGATTTGATGTTTTTTCATGATTATTATATCTTTCAAAGCATTTTTTTTGTTGGTCCAACATCTACGTTCAGATTGGGAAAGTTTGAGGAAAATCTAAGTAGTATTGCTCAGCATTTGGAGTAAGGTTTTCTTTCCTAGGATGCTCAGTCATGCCTATTTTCCCAACAATAGAAAATGGTCATGATTATTATAGCTAAAGTAAAAGCCAATATTTCTTGGTCACCCCTTCTGGGCCAACAAAAGCGACCAAAGGTGCAAATTGTCATCTTTTTTACTCATTTTTTATTTTATTTTTTGCTTTTAGTTTGCTTGTTTGTTTTGATTGTAGACTTAGGACTAACAAGTGCTTAGAATACCTGTTTCATTTCATTCATGCCAAATTTCTTCAAATATTAGGTTGTGTTGAAATCGAAATTCCTTGTTTTTGTTGCATGCGTGAATTATCTCTTTAAGTAGAATAATGCACATGTCATTAAAAAGAATAATCTTATTTGAAAATTGTATGACTATATGCATGAATCAACGAGTAATAAACAAAAGAAAGAAAGGAATAATTTTCATCTTGAAATCCATTTTTAGTTATTTCCAAAGAAAACAAAAAGTTGTGTAGTGAGTGCATCACATTTGTTTCTTGAATGTTTTGAAAGCTTTCTTGATTGCATTTTGAAAAAAAAATATTACAAAAGTTTTCTAATTTTACAAAACTTTTTAGAATAAACCTCATAGTACCTCTATTCTTGATTTTTTTTTCATTAAAAAAACACTTATAAGATTGCACTAATTGCATATTTTAGTAAAACACTTTCTTTATTGATTACAAAGATAATAGGCTCCTCAAAGTTTTTCATGATTTGTTGCATTTTTTTGTGTTAAAGGAACAAACAACTTCTCTTATATCCCATAGATTGGAGATCACTAATCAAAATACATGATTTAGATTACCTTTAGCATATTGCATTGTTTGATTCATGGCATTGAGTAAAAAAACATCATAACCAAAGTTTCAAACCATAACTTGGATACTAAACAACAAACCCTAAAGTGAACACTTAATTAAAATAAATCAAACTTTAATTTGATAGAAAACAAAAATTAGACTAGGTTTAGGGCCTTGGTTCACGATTGGAGAGTCAACATATCCAAGTCTAAAATTTTGAAACTATGAAATTGATTAAAAAAAGAAAAATCCATTAGTAACAAATATTGTTTTCCAAGAAATGACATACAACACATGTGTCAAGCACTACGGTTGAGCCAAGTGAAGTTGATATCCCCTCTTCACTTTCTTGGAGGGATTGATGTGTGTATGACGTTTTTTATTAAGTGACAAGTCCTCAAGGTGACATCACTTTTTTAAGGATTAATGTCAAGGACTTACGTCCTACTTTCCCTTCCCATATGCTTAATATTGACCTATGACTGTTTTGCTTGGCCTCTGATTTTGAACTAGTAACTTTAGTGAATTTTATTGCACTGAGAGGATAAAGGTGCTTACAACCGAGTATGGGGAAGATGTTCTCACATAATGCAATGTTATGTTACATTTAAAAAAAAATTAATAAAAAAATTCATGTTGACTCATAAAATAAATACTTAAAACAAAATGAAAAGTAATCAAAAAATAAATGTCGGCTTATAAAATAAAAAAATTAAAACCAACATATATCTATCTTAAACCCAAACTTATATGTACATTTTTATGAACATGTAAAATTTTTTTATATTTTTTATGAACGTGTACAAAAGTTTAATAAATTTTTATGAACATGTAAAAAAGTTTGATAAATTTGTATGAACATGTAAAAATGTTAGATAAATTTTATGAACATTGAAAAAAGTTAGATAAATTTTTATGAACATCTAAAAATGTTAGATTAAAAAGATTCTACACCTGAAAAAATTGGATCCCTCTCGGTGGTTGGTATATCCAAGTTTAATATGGATCTATGTTGGTTAGGACATCACAGGGGTGAACACAAGTGGGAAATACTTGTGGTACCTATGCTAGAATTTGAATCTTTGTTTTAGCTCCTTGGGAGGGTATTTTATGAAGGAAACTACTTGTATCCCTAGCAACTATTGTGTGAATATTATTGTAATTGTTTCATTCTCACTTTCTATTGGTGCCTATGTTTTGGTATAGGTCAACAGGTTCCAGAGAATCTAGCTGGTAAGGAAGACCACCACTAAGGAGACAATGTGAGAAATGATCACACCACACATCAACAACAACATACGCATGCCATTATGCATGTCTATCAATTCATGCATGGGATAACGACACAAAATGAGAATCAGATCCTATTTAGAGCTATATTTTGTAATGTGTTTGTTTGCTTGGATGAATTTGCTAGTAAATCATTTGAATGTTTAAATATATTAGTGTTTTGATTGCAATGAGATTTGTGTTGTATTATGTAAGATGGTGAGTTGGATATGAAACCTTATATTATTTCCTATTATGACTATAGTATGAATTGAGTTTTACCAAGTAATAATACAAAGCTAGTTCAATTCCTATTATGCGTAGTTTGTTTATTTCTATGTTTTGGAATGAATGTCTCATATGTTATAAGGAATGGATGTTATGTTGTCTCTTGTTGTGGCATGCATAGTTCATTTAATGAATGAGTAACTACATAAAAAACAACAACCGTCGCCCTATGTGCAACCCTTGTAATGATCTCTATAATTCCTAAGTGCATCTTAGGTGAAACCTTATCCTTCATGAAGGGCATTGAAATGTTGGCATGTATAGGGTGTTTTGTTGGTGATTCTTGTTGAACCCTAGGTTTTAATAACACCAACCAACAAATTGGGTCCATTATATGGACCTACATTGGGACTATAAAGAAAGGATGAAGATATGAGATGGAAACCTACCAAGGGTGTAGCCAAGGAAAAACCATGGCTACATGCATAAGCACCTTCCCTTTCATCTATAGGATGAAAGGGTAGAGTCTCTGGTTGGAGAAATACCTGTAAAAAATTGTTAGAGGAAAATAATGGAGAAACTACAACAAAATGTCAGAAATCACAACATGTATATCTAAATAACCTACAAAACAAAAACAAACAGAAGAAATGAGACCATATACCTTCCAGCTTGGTTTAAACCATGCCCAGGCTCAGGAAGCTACCTCTCTACAAGGTTGGGTGGTATGGAACAAGGCTCAACATAAAAGAGGTTTGGATAGTGGAGAAAAAATGGAGCAAAGGGAGTGAATGGCTTGAGAATGATGGTTTCTCAAGGCACTCATATGGCATAGTAACGATAGGAAGAAATGGAGGTGTTTTAAGAGTGACCTCCACCCTCTTATTTATAGTTTTTTCTCTTGTTTTAGGGTTTTTAGCCCTTTTTAGGGTTTTAATCCCTTTTTGCCTCTTTCTTAGCTCCCTTTGGGGTTTTTAGGCCCTATTAGGGATTTTATCCCCTTTGTGAGCTATTTTGGCACTTTTGTGGGTTTTTAAGCCCCTTTTCATATTTTTTGAGCGTTTGAGGGGAAATCATAGGTTAAGCAAGGATGTGGGGGTCAACAAGGGTTAGGAAATGAATGTCTTTATGTGGTGTAGGCCATATGGAGCACATTGGGTAATTTTTTGGGTTAACATATTGCCCCCTAATGTGTGAGGGAAGGAGCTGATTGTATGGTTGGCGGACATCATAGGATATATGGGGAGAGGCGGTGCTTCTTGGTTTGGGGCATGGTGGATTTGGTTTTGTATTAATATTGGTTCCCATCAATGGGTCAGATACAAAGAATATGTGACATGTATATGGACGAGGAAGGAATACCCATGATCGTAACTATGTCAAAAGAATAGTGCGATTAAAGCTCTCGAACACAAGAGCTGATCATGTACAAATGTTGTTACATAATGGTTGCCTCAATGAGAGGATGAATACAATATTGATATGAAGAACTGATACATCAGACCCATGGCATTCTCATGGAATTCTATATATTCATAACTGATGATATATAGGATCTGGAAGTGTACATAGTTGTAAGGACTCACTGACGGAGAGTTAGAGTCTCTGTGGTACAATATACCACATCAATCATGAATCTATACAGAAGCACTGCTCTGGGGATTCTGAACACTATCTCCAACGCAACCCAGAAATCATAAGGGACGTGAACCTGTATAGGTCCCTTAATAGACTCACCAATATGCTAGAGTCAGGTGATACCCGGGGTCTTCGACCAAATACTGTATGGACCAATACCCTGTACGAATCTCAATCATGTGATGATGTGGCTGAAGTCGAGCACGTGAGACACAACCATCTCGAGAGGCACTAAGGGCTCCTCTCAAGTGGTCCAAGGAACTCATCAATGAGGTTAATGAAACCAAGATACAGGGACCTTGGGGTCTATCCTCTGGAATATATGTGTTGTCGTCGACAGAGGGAGACCTGCAAATGACCAAGGAAATGATGTTTCTTTGACCAGAAGCACGAGGGAGATAACCAAATATGTGAGAAAATCTTGGTACTGACACACTGAATGGGGGAATAGGGGAAAGGAATCTGTTAGAATAATCAACCCATAGTATTTACCCACTTAGACATTATTTCATTTATTTTGTCTTATTTGCCTAGTCCATGAGTCCCACCATGTTCAAGTTGCTAATTGCCTATCCATAGAGGTCAAACTTTCCATTATTGACTCATGGAGCACTTGGGAAAGCCTTGGGAATCAAATCTGTTTTATTCCTAGCCTCCTAGGCGCCCTTCTGCTTTTTCTGCTTTATTGCCTGCTTTTTCAGTGTTTTAAGGCACATAGGAAAGCAAGACTAGGTGAGGTGAATCAGCTTTGTTGCCTCTTCCTCCTCCACTCTTTCCTCCATGAAAAAGCATGTATGAGCTTCCATTTGACCACTCTTTAGCTTGCCCATGCGCCCTTGCTAATTCTTGGGGTCCTTGATAGATTTGGGATCAGCTTTTTACACCTATGGGGGATTTGCCTATTTTGGGTAAGCCTACTTTATGCTAGATTTGGATGCTTCCTTATGCATTCGATTTGCTCATGTATTCTATATATTCAGTAGCCTATGTTATTACAGGGTTGGCTATTGTACACTCAATTAATATAATTTTGTGTTACAGCTCCATATTTAGTCTCCATTGTTGATAATTTTGCATGATCAATTGTTAATTGTTGTGGGTGAAATTAATATACTGCAGGCCTGAATTTATACATGGTATCAGAGCCATTGTAGGTTTTTACTCTCCTCCAAAAATTGTTTTGCAGGTTCGACATCAAGACTGGGAGCCTTCTACTGACAGCCGGGACAGATTTTCTAAAGCTATGGATTCATAGAAAACTATCCTCACTCCCTTCAAATTTTTTGAATGGAAAGCAGAGATGGAGATCTTGTTGAGAGAGAAAGGCCTCTACAGGGTGACTATGGCTACTGAAGCAGAGCCCAAGGCT
>LPNX010039758.1:266900-325575 GCA_001517045.1 Pseudotsuga menziesii | reverse complement strand
ATTTACCCACTTAGACATTATTTCATTTATTTTGTCTTATTTGCCTAGTCCATGAGTCCCACCATGTTCAAGTTGCTAATTGCCTATCCATAGAGGTCAAAATTTCCATTATTGACTCATGGAGCACTTGGGAAAGCCTTGGGAATCAAATATGCTTTATTCCTGGCCTCCTAGGCGCCCTTCTACTTTTTCTGCTTTATTGCCTGCTTTTTCAGTGTTTTAAGGCACATAGGAAAGCAAGACTAGGTGAGGTGAATCAGCTTTGTTGCCTCTTCCTCCTCCACTCTTTCCTCCATGAAAAAGCATGTATGAGCTGCCATTTGACCACTCTTTAGCTTGCCCATGCGCCCTTGCTAATTCATGGGGTCCTTGATAGATTTGGGATCAGCTTTTTACACCTATGGGGGATTTGCCTATTTTGGGTAAGCCTGCTTTATGCTAGATTTGGATGCTTCCTTATGCATTTGATTTGCTCATGTATTCTATATATTCAGCAGCCTATGTTATTACAGGGTTGGCTATTGTACACTCAGTTAATATAATTGTGTTATAGCTCCATATTCAGTCTCCATTGTTGATAATTTTGCATGATCAATTGTTAATTGTTGTGGGTGAAATTAATCTACTGCAGGCCTGAATTTCTACAGAATCATGGGGGAATCAAGATTCCTTTGTTCAGAGTTCGATGACATGGATAACTTGGCATCAAATGAAACTGACTCAAGGGAGGGGGATCATAGCTATTATACCAGGATTGTAACTGCAAATGGGAAATACTTGGGGGAGGTAGACAAATTTGGTATTCATGGGATCCAATGAAGACTCATTGATGAATACTCTAAACAAAGGCGACCTAAAGAGGGGGAATGCTACCAAACTATAACACATGGGGTGGCACCAAAAGACACTGTTGTGGTACAATCTCGTGGATTTTGAGCGAGCCCGAGAAAGTAAATGCTCGATGGTGCTTTCAATTTTAGAGAGTCTGAAAGCATGAAGAAGACTCCAATGGGGTCTCTTTTTTGTTGATAAGTCTCTTGTGCCCGAAAAAGGATAAAAGTGTCCACATGAGAGCTCACCCATCCTTTAGGGGATGGGATACTTCTTTAGCATTTGTAGTCCAATCCAGCATGAAAAGGTTAAATCTATACTGACTGGACAGTCATTCAGATACTTTTACGAGCATGAATGAAACCAAGTTTTCTTGGCAATATTTTCTTGATGAGAAGGCTGGAAAATATCTTAAAGACAACCCATGGTGATATTTTTCATAAAGTTCGGTCCCAATGCCTGAGAAAGAATAAAAGGATGCAGAGGGAAATGTTCTTGGATTGAATGTGCCAAGGTGGTCCTTTTCATGTGGTAGTCTATATAGTCTACAAAAGGAGATAAACGAGAACTATGTAGATGCCCTTTTCTATACTTTAATGAATGGCAAAGGAAGAAAATGTGCTCGATGATCTTTCCATTCATTTAGGAGTTAGAAAAGAGCTTAAAAGAAACTCCATTATGGTAAACCAAGTCGGGGGGCACTAGTGGTACCCCCTAGAAGGATAGTGAAAGGCGGTCAAAGGTGACCAACCATGCAGCACGGATGGAGTAGGTGGCTCTTGAACATACAAATACAAGCATGGGATGGTTCACGACATCGGCACACAAATCAATGCAGCAGAGGCACGGAAATCAATGCAGTAGAGGCATGTGAATCGAGGTGACCTACAGGAAAAGGTCCATAGAATCGGTGTAAGTTGCGGTGGATGGATTAGACTACATATGATGTCAGCACAGGTTCGGAGACAGTTATATGCAAAGGGCATGTAAATTGACGTAACTTCTAGGAAATGGACCCAAACATTACTCACTAAACATGAGATAATGTTATCATTAAAAGATAGAGGACATAAATCTGAAACCAACGATGCAAACAAAATCCCAAACAGACTTTGAACGGCTTTGTTATGCTCTAAAGAAGAAAATAGGCATAATGAGGCCTATAAATAGGTGGGGACCACATGACAAGTGTCATTGTCACTATTTATTGTTGAGTTGGAGAAGAGGGCCCTGAACTTCTTTTGATGAGTTGTTCTATTTCGACCGACGGTTTTTAGATTCGTGACTTGCAGGTAAGAGTTCTTGCAAAAATCATATTTTTTAGTTGTTTACCTTTTTGATTTGCTCATCGAGGACCTTTTGCTGGCCAATTAGGGCTTCCACAAGCTGGGTCGCTTATTTCATGGTTAAAGGAGCGACTAGGTCTCCTTTTCTGGCTGTATAGGTGTGACCAGGTCACTCCTGTTGGGAAGAAAGGTGCGACTAGGGGTCACTCCCATCTTTACAAAAAGTGTGGCCCAATCGGATCTGTCTGGGCGACTTGGTCACTGGTTTTGGTCCGATAGGTGCGACCTGGTCCTTGGGTGGGTTTTTTGCTAAAAGCTGGGGCTAACATTAGTTTTGTGCTTTTACAGGATGTCGGGTGCTGTATGGAGGGAGTGTGACTGCAAAGACCTCCAAGAGGAGGCTTTATGGGATGACAATGTACAAGGCATGCTAGCCTAATATGGTCTTCTCATGTTCATGTGGATCCCTTTGATGAAGAGTTTGCGCTTACTACTTGAGACACTAGTGAGTTTCTAGGATGCGAGGATGAAAGTTTTCATCATACAGGGGAAGCATGTGGAGATCACGCTGCAAGACATATACTTCTTGACTAGGATCCCGATGCTGGGGGTAGTTGGTGATCTGGTGCCAAAAATATCTCGCGGGGGGATTCTAGATGAGCTCTATGAGAGACACTGCTATGGTTCTGCTTATATGCATGGGTCGCACATTTTACTCTGTGATATTGGGGACCTTACCACACGGGTCGTTGCAGTGATGGTGTTGCACATATTGGGTTCATCAGGGAACCACAAGATATCAGGAGGGTAGCTCCAGATGGTGGAGAGTGCCATGGGGGGTACCTACTATAGATGGGCCCAGATGTATTTGCTTGCGGTTCGATGTGCGCTGAACCACAAAAACTTTTGGCAGAGATTTTTGCTTTGCCTCCTTCCTGTGTGCCTTCTTCTTTGAGAGGGTACTGACTCTTAATCTGCATATAGTGGTGTGGGAAAGTGGGCCATGAGAGCCGCGGATGCACCGATGGTGCGACATGATTGTGTGCAAGGGAGGCAGCATAGTGGGCCTCTTTTTTATGCATGAGGTGTTAGATCAGTGGCGAAAGCTCCCGATAGTCATTGAGGACTACCCTTATGCGGGGATGGACTATCATGGGGATGTAGAGATGCCTCGACCTCTAGGCTATTCTTGGGGACCAGTTGGTATGTATACATGATGTTTTTGTGCTTACATTCATACAAAGAGTACTTTTATCTAGTTGATAATTAGCTGACGATATGTGTAGAATGATGACATCTTTGTGTGCATGTGCAGATATTGATCCTTTCCCTCTACCCGGTTATCAGCGGCAGATGGGTATGGTGGTGGTACTGGACCCACCCATGCATGATCCTCATCAGGAGTGATAGGATCTGGATGATTTGCCGCTGCTTGTGGAGGAGCTATTGGATGGGGTTTCTGAAGATGGTTGGTAGTACCTAGATGATGATCTGATTGCTTCTTGTTACCATACACCTCCGCAATGGATTCATCTGATGAAGAGGATCACTGTGGCCATCGAGTGTGTATGAGAAACAACGCAGGGGTACGCTGCTATGGAGGATGACGAGACCTCAGACAAGGAGGATACTGAGTCAGAGGAGGATGATGATTGATCCAAATATGTTTAGCAGCTAATGGAGCTGCCCCTAGTGTGTTTGTGCACGTAGGAATTTTGTATTGCGATGTATATTCAACTGAGAAAGATCATGTAGCTTCTCATTTTATACTGGACATATTTGGACATGCGATATATATATATATTTATATTTTGACGCACATGTATGCACTTTTATGGTTTTTATGTGCGAGTCTTTTTATCATGTGAAAAATGCCTAGATGATGTATGTTACATATGTATGCATGTTTATATATGATGATTCACGATGAATTTTTTATATGCTTCCTATATGCGATGATGAATATGCCATTCTAGAATGTCGTTAGCCATTTGATTTGATACACTATTGAGGTTTCTGGGAACATGTGTGAATGTGATGGATTCAAATGTTCTAACCATCTGTTTAGTGTGCAGGAAATTTCTAAAGAGACAAGGATCGTGTACCCGGTAGCGGTTATTCAACTGGGAGACAAGAAGCTGGGAGTCTAAGAAGACATAGAGGTGGCAAATACCTAATTAGAGGGTGGTGGGCAAGAGGCCTGTGACACCATCATACTGAGCTTGGTTGTTGGTTGCAATGACCGCACATATTCTGTCCATGTGGATCAACTCATGCAACGGGGAATATATGACCCATGCAGCTGAGGAAAGATTTGGATACCATCTACTTGCTCTGTTAGCAAATCCAATGTAGCAACTCGAGGTAGGATCCATCTGGAGCAATCAAGGAGACAAGATGTAAGACTCGCTTCAAAAGATGTGTAAAACAAAAAGGACAAAACTATGCTACAAGTGACTCATTGCTGATGTTAAGCGTAAAATATCTTGAGGTAGAGCTCGTTACGAGGGTTCTCCAATATTTTTCCATCAGAGTCAGCTAGAATGTAAGCCCCTTTTTCAAGGCAGCAATGGATGACATATGGGGCATACCACATGGATTTGAATTTTCCTTTCCCCAACTTTTCATTGGCTTGATCATAAACCATAACCATATCGCCTTCCCTAAAGGTGCGAGGGTGGACATGGGAGTCGTAATGTGACTTTGACCGGGATTTGGCTGCTTCAATGGATTGGAGAGTAGGACAACAGTCTTCGTTGGTGTTTTCAAGTATGAGGAGGATTTCTTCTAAAGGCGAAGTGTCAATGAGGAATTCCAAAACAAGTCGGAGGGAGGGAATCTAGCACTCTATGGGGAATACCGATTCAACGTTGTGTACTAAACGAAAAGGGGTGAAGTCGGTGATAGTCTTTGTAGAGGTGCGGTAATCCCATAGGGCGGAGAACAAAATGTGGTTCCAGTTAGTTTTATGGTGTCCTACCATCCTTTGGAGCATGGTCTTAATGGTTTTATTGACCTATTTGACTTGGCCATTCCCTTGGGGGTAGTAGGAGGATGCGAACTAGTGCTCGAACTTCAACATGGTTGATAGTTCAGCCCAGAAAACGTCTTCAAAATGTGAACCATGGTCTGAGACTAGTTGTTTGGGGACACCAAAATGTGCTATGAAATGGTTAAAGAAGAAAAGTGCCGATGTTTCACTTTTGCAATCGAATGTGGGCATGGACTTGGACCACTTGGTGAAGTAATAAACGGCCAAAATAATGTATTTCTGGTTGTTGGTCGAGTCAGGGCTTATTGTCATGAAGTCAATTTCCCATTTACAGAAGGGACCGACTGTGACCACGGGGTGTAATGATGTAGGGGGAGTTCTTGCCTTTGGGGCAAAGAGATGATAGTTGCGGCAGTGTTTGATTGCCTCGATGCAATCAGTGAAAATAGAAGGCCAAAAATAGTCGTCATGTAGAATATTTTGTACAGTTTCCAAACTTGAAAGGTGGCCACTGTAGGCTCCACTGTGACAGTCATTAAGGGCCATTTCAGCCTCGTCGTGGGTGAGGCAATGACGTAATATGGTGTCAATGTCATGACGATACAACACATCTCCAATCAAGAGATGGTGAGTGGCCTGATGTCGGATGCGTCACCTATCTTCGCTACTGAAATGAGCCTTGAACTTCTAGGTCACAAGTATAAAAGAATGCCCCCATACCAAGGCTCTTCTATGGAGATGATGAATAAGAATTCATCGGGAAGGTCATCCTTGAGTGGTGGTGGTGTGGAAAATGGGGTCAAGTCTGTCATGAGTGCAACTAGTGCTAACGCCTTGGTGCTTGTTACCACCTAAGTTGTAATTGGTGTTTTTTTCTTTCAAGCGAGCCGGCGAAGTAGAATAAGTACACTTGTTCTTGATTAGAGTTTAGAAGTCCACTGACCTTTTTCTGGGAGTCTGTTCGAATTTTTTTTGTAACACATGTTCATACCCCCTTGGGGAGTTGTAATAAAATGTTCTACCATGGTAGTGTCTATAAAATACTCGGTCTCCTGGACTCATTTGTCAATTCGATCAGCCCAGAGTGTTTTTTCCCTTGGTTATTATTGGTTGTTGAATAAACGACTGATAATTTATGAGTTTTTCACTCAATACCTCCAAAGTTGGGGTGGGCGGCTTGACATTTACGCCTATTGAGGTTATTAGAGTCTGTGTGTCAATGTATAAACATGCTAGGCATTATGGTGGAGTCATATGAACATGTGCTAAGTCCCCTAGTTTTTATTTTTAAAATTTTAAAATTTTATTTTTCCACAAAACTTAGGCTTTTTTTTAATAGTCTAAATGGAAAAATTGGTCTTGTAATAAAAGTGGGGTTAAAATTCAGTTTCAGTCATGGGGGTGCTTATTTTCTAACTCGGATCACCCGATAAACCCATAAACCCACTTTTCCTAAGTTTTGAGTGATTTTTCCATCACTCAGGTAAGAAAATCCAAAAAAATCAAATATTAATTAATTTAATTAAAAAATAATTAAATAATGGAGCAAATCCAAGTTCCTAAATCATTGGATTCTCAGCCGATTTGACTGAAATCAGTTTCTATCGACCTCCCTAATTTTTGTTGGGACTTTCCTTTGATCGAGGAATTGGTTTCAGTCCCTCTTAGCTCCTCTGTGAGTTCATTGGGGTTTGGATGGCGTCTCTCTCCCTCATGGGGTGAATTGTGCCGTGTTGTCCATTCAAGATGAGTTGGGTGAGCCGATAGGTGGTGAGGTGGAACCTTAGGTGAGAGGTGGTACACCAAAAATACTTGATTCACTTCATATCTCACCTAGTTCACTATAGATCATCTCCCATCTCGTCTCCCAGTCAGGATTTGCACCCCCTTTGGGCTAGTGAGCCCATTTTTGCTATAAATTGAGGCTTCCATTCCCTTCTTGAAGTTAGTTCGAGTTGGAGAGAATAAGCTTGCTATTGTAATACTGTTGTAATATTTTCATTGTTGGAATAAAGAATCTTTGGAGGCTAAATGGTGTAATGCTCTCATGTGTGTGGAATAAGCATTGTCTTGTAGCTATTGATATTGCCAGTTTTCCTCTCAATTTCTGTATCTGAACCTTGTTTGGCTTGAATGATTCAACTGAATCAATAGGAGTGTAGTTGGGCAAGTAAGATTACTTGTTTTTTCTGTATCTCATAGAATATGTGTTTGAAGATCTAGATTATACATGTTTAATAATATTATTTGCATGTAATTCTTGTCTCTTTTTCCATATATATATATATATCCATATCTCATAAGGTTTTGTGCAAGATTTTTTGTTTAGCTTTCAGGTGGCAAGGATTGGACGAGCTGTGGATATAGTTTGAATCCACTTTACATCCGACATTTTTGTGGAGTCAATTCCCATCTGCATTCCACTAACAAGTTTCCCTTGCAGATCTATCCAGCAACAGGCCTTCCCCCTTCTCTTCCTCCATTTTATTAAAATCAATCTTCCAGTTACTTGTTCATCCTCTTATGATCATATCTACTTCTAAAAATTGCTTATACATTGTTAGATCTAGTTCCTAAGAGTCTTGTTTATTATATCTAAAATTTCATAAAGAATATCATATTTTAAAGATAGATCTAGGTGAAGAAATTCCTTTTTGCAAGTAGCTAAATCGTAGATCTAAATCTTGCTCATAAGGTAGTTTCTTTTTTTTTTCGTTCTTTAAAGATTTAAATTCAAGAAGAAAGTGCACATCATATTGGCTGCCCAAAAGGAAATCCAAGATCCCAAGGAAATCTTGCTTTCCTTGATTCCTTTTTGCAAAACTAAATTGTTCATTTTTAACAATTTTTAACTTAGTCTTTTTTTCGGTAACTGGTGTGGTGACCCAAAACACTTTTAAAGTGTTTTTGGGCACATTTGATTTTAATATCTTACCATTAGAGGAATTTTGGGGCAGGGATGATTTTAAGGAACCATACTTATTTAAAAGTGTATAAATGTTGACGAATATTACCAATTCTTAAAATGCCAACTATAAAATGATTGGCGATATTTTTCAAAAAATATTTTAATTTCCAAGGATTTTATATCATTTATATAATAATTTGGCGATTTTTAGGGTGAAAAAAATTTACCCCATCAAAATTGGGCGAAACAGGGCTTCAAAAAATGCAAAATGGCAAATGTTTTTTGGGATAAAAACATGGAAAAATAGCCCATTGGGCTAAAATTCGCCCCTAAAATTATCCTTGTTTTGGGGTCTAAAATGGGCCTCCTAAGGAAAATAATAAAATAATAGTTAAAATAATAAAATAATATTGATTAATTTTGGAGGAAGAAAGAAAAAAACTACTTTTTGTGTTCGTATTTTCGACATATCTCCCTGTGTTTTTACTCAAATTTCGATCGGGAGAGATCGTTGGATGCGGAATTTGATTCCGCATCCAACGAGTACACACACTACATACTTTTGACGGACCCCGCTACCCCAAAAACAAGAAATACCTGAAAAAATGTAATGATGACATCATCATCACGTTTTTTCAGGTATTTCTTGTTTTTGGGGGTAGCGGGGTCCGTCAAAAGTATGTAGTGTGGGTACTCGTTGGATGTGGAATCAAATTCCGCATCCAACGAGCTCTCCTGATCGAAATTTGAGTAAAAACACAATGAGATATGTCGAAAATACGAACAAAAAAAGTAGTTTTTTTTAATGACAAATATGTCAATTCAACCATTATGGTTGACTTATTTTATTGAAATTCTATTGGTTCTTGAATTCCAACTCACAAAAAATTATTTTGGCATGTTTTCTTATAAGGCCCATTTTAGACCCCAAATTTCCTCTAATGTGGTTTGTAGAATATTTAAAAAAAAAAAGAGAAGGAGACTGCCCATTTTTCGACTCTTGGGCGAACTGGAGCTTCCCGTAGGCTTCCCCCACTGCTGTGCTTCCTTACCAGGCTTGTTGTAAGCTTGTTGTAAGCCTTTGGATCCTAGATAACAAGGACCAAAGTGCAATTAGTTTGCTGATATTGTAGCATTTAATAATAAATAATCACTTTGAGTATGCTCTTTCGAGCCCACTCCCCATCCCTGCTTGGGGGATCCACGTTCGTTTCACTTTTTTGCACTTTTTCCCTTTTTTTTCTCTAGCTTAGTCTTGTCATGCAGGATTGTATACGTTGATCATATTTTTCATTATTCCATATTTTGAAATCAAATTAATACTAATACTTACCCCACAAATCCCTGATTGAACCAAAAGGTGAAAGAGGATCGTGGTAGGGTTAATTAGAAAACCTGTGGTGTGTGTTTTTGCTTCTATTTTCATTGTTACTTTTCACAAGCAAACAGTAAAATTAACCCCTCATTGATTTCTTGATTGAGGTCCACTTGGATTGAAAGAGGTTCTTGGAGGGTTTTTTTTTAGCATGAACACGCTCTTAAAATTTACTAAAATTTACAAGACTTCGGTGTGTATGCTCTACACTTGGATGCGGTTCGTCCGATCAGTAAAGTTGCATCAAAAGCAACACAAGTGACTATAATAATTAGGATTCACTTTCCCAGTTAACCACTGCATGAGAAAATACAACGCCTCGATTAAACCATAAACGGTGGAAAAATACCCAAAGGAAGTGGGAACTACTGGACAGTGACCTCGAGGCGCTAATCTTTGTTACATCCTAACGGGTGTATTACGATCATAGTCTCAGAGACTCCATCCATCCCACACATTCCTTGTGGGTAGCCTTAGCGGTTATTACTTTTGGACATACTTCAAGTACCCCCCGAGTATATCTGGAGGCCCCCCCCCCCTCGCCTAATTTAATTCACTCATTTTTTCACATTAATTTAAAACATACCAAGATACAATTGTACAACATTCACTCGAGCACTTTCAAGCACTCTTAATTATTTTCAGCTCCATTTAAGGCATTGGTCAACTGTGTATTTTTTTCAATCTATACATGATTGGGTGTTGTATCATGCTTATTTGTGATTGTATCATCATGTTATATGTTGTTTAGAATTGTTAAATCAAAACTCCTAAAAAAATTACTCATTTAATACCATCATCATCTAAGTAACCAGCCTTAGTAACTTGTAGGGTTTATCCCCCTTGAATTTGTTAGGAGTTTTCCTAAATAGAGGAGTCAAGAACAAGGTGAAAACCTTGACTTGACACTTGCCCCCAAGGACACACCGAGTGGTTTGAATATTTCTACCACGTTCCTCCCTAGGTGTGTGAAAGGCGGCAATATATTTTGGCGACGTTGTCGTGGATAAATATTTTTATTCCCAGAGTACGACTTTTGTTTTCTTCCTTTTTGTTTTTGCTTTGTTTGATGAATGCTTATAGTAGATCTTTAATTTTTATTTGGCGACTCCACTGACTTTTTTCAGTTTTTATTTTTACAAAGAAAATAATTTTTTTTTTGTGAAGGATTTATTAATTATTATTTTTCTTTTTCACATGGCGACTCCATTGAAGGGATAAAACCCTACTTTCACATATTTTTGTTGAGATTTGTTGTGTGTAGATGAGCTCATATGACATAGTAAAACTTTAAATGCTCATTATTTGACAGCTCCGGTTCAGTACAAAATACATGGTTGATATATACTACTGATAAGTCGTTATGGATGATGAAGATTATCGTGCTCAAATTTCCAATGCATATCCTCCCATCGATTTCTTGGGCATCCTGGGTTATCCTAACCATGAACAATATCTCCAGGATAAAGGATATTTTCAGGCTCCAATTTTTTGTGGAAATGCTGATTCAACTGTCTGTCACATCATATTATTTATTTCATTTGTGAATAAGCTCAACATGCTTCATAGGGATAATATGATGCGGATTTTTGCTAATTATTTGGAAAAGAAGGCTTGGATATGGTTTTTTGGTCTTCCTGATAAATGCATTACTTCCCTTGAAGACTTATGTGCTATGTTTTTTGAGAGGTGGCATAATGGTGAGGGAGATTTGGTAACTATTGTAGAAAGGGCCCTCCCCTACCTAAAGGAGGTAAAGGAGCCCATGAATTCTATTATAGATGAGCACACTCGAGATGGTCCTATTGAAGAGCTTCACGAGGAACCCATGATTGAACATATTGTTAAAGACTCTTCTCATGTCACCATAACTAAAAACATTGAAGATTTGAGGTATTCTCAAGATTGTTGCAATGCTAATATTTTTCCAGAAATCCCTCATGAGGAAACCATTACAGAGATTGACACTTATGAAGAAATTTATTATGTTTATGATGACACTCCTCTATGTTCATCACTTAGGGATGAAGTTTTGGAAAGTTTAACTTCTCGTAATATCTTTGAAACCAAAACTTTGAAGGATGATTATTATGAACAGGAGGAGGGTAGTTATATATTAGGATGTGATACCAATAAGGAATACTCTCTCATATCCGACATAGATGGGAATGATGACTATTGGAATTTCATAGATAATCCAACTTGTGAAAATCTTATTGAGAATCCCATCCATGATATGTCCAGCAAGGGGAGTGTCTATTAAAAAAGTTGTGGAAGTCCAATATACGATACGTCCATAGAGGGGAGCGTGGATCTGGATACCTGGGAAAATATTTGTATGGAAGAGGAGCATTCATAATTTTCACATGATCATTCAGAGTCAGATCATGCAGAGCCACACAAAGTTAATAGTAATGAACACATTGAGAAGCAGTGTTGCGAAAAGTTAGATGTGATGCAATCATTGGAATATCAGTCTCAGCCATATTATTCACATGTAGAGGTTCCTTATGATTTGGATCTACTTGGGGCTTATGCAATGAGTTATCATTTGATAATCCCTGGTGATCAATATGATGATGTAGTTAGTCTGCCTCATCTTACCTATTGGTATATCGGTCCTATCCAGTAATGGATGGAAGCAGCCTGCGCAAGCACATATCGGTTTGGGAAGAACTTTAATGACTTTATTCATGCCTATGATTTCCCATCCAACTCACCCATTCCAGATCATCACACAAGTTTTCATTTTCTGAATAAAGTATCCTTACTTTGGCTGGTAACCAAAGGAAAAAAAAACCTTTTTACATTAATAAAATTCTTAGATGGCTACATTGGATTTTCGATTACACCTAACCTTTTTATATCATGCTTAGAGTAGGAAAATAAGCCCCTTAAAAAAGAGAATTTACTTTATGCATTTCGGTTTTGTACTTAGGTATAATAAAAAATTTCTTTCATTAGTTAGCTACATTTATTTTGTTTAAATAAATCAGCTTAACGGTTCATTTGGATTTCATATAAAGCTTGTGCTACTAAGGTTTTCTTGTCAAGTTGAGATGTTTTTACAAGTTGTATAAACCAGATATTCTAGTGTTCTCGTATTCTCTCCTCAACTTAAGACCAAATCGAGCACACGTCCCACAGTTGGAGCCAGATGTTACCAACTAATTTGTACTTGGTGGTTTTTTCTTTCAAGCGAGTTGACGAAGTAGAACAAGTACACTTGTTCTTGATCAGAGTTCAGAAGTCCGCCGAACTTTTTCTGGGAGTCTGCTCGAATTTTTTTTGTAACACATGTTCATAACCCCTTGGGGAGTTGTAGTAAAATGTTCTAGCATGGTAGTGTCTATAAAAGAGTTGGTCTCCTAGACTCATTTGTCAATCTGATCAGCCCAGAGTGTTTTTTCCCTTGGTTATTATTGGTTGTTGAATAAATGACTAATAATTTCTAAGTTTTTCACTCAATACCTTCAAAGTTGGGGTGGTCGGCTTGGCATTTAGGTATATTGAGGTTATTAGAGTCTATGTGTTAATGTATAAACATGCTAGGCATTATGGTCGAGTCATATGAACATGTGCTAAGTCCCCTAGGTTTTTTTTTATAGTTTTTATTTTTCCACAAAACTTAGGCTATTTTTTAATAGTCTAAATGGAAAAATTGGTCTTGTAATAAAAGTGGGGTTAAAAGTCAGTTTCAGTCATGGGGGTGCTCATTTTCTAACTCGGATCAGTCGGTAAACCCATAAACCCACTTTTCCTAAGTTTTGAGTGATTTTTCCATCACTCAGGTAAGAAAATCCAAAAAAAATCAAATATTAATTAATTTAATTAAAAATCAATTAAATAATGGAGCAAATCCAAGTTCCTAAATCAGTGGATTCTTAGCCGATTTGAACGAAATCATTTTCTATCAGCCTCCTTGATTTTTGTTGGGACTTTCCTTTGATTGAGGCATCAGTTTCAGTCCCTCTCAGCTCCTCTGTGAGTTCACTGGGGTTTGGAGGGCATCTCTCTCCCTCATGGGGCGAATTGTGCTATGTTGTCCATTCAGGATGAGTTGGGTGAGCCGATAGGTGGTGTGGTAGCGCCTCAGGTGAAAGGTGGCACACCCATACTTCCTGATTCACTTCAAATCTTACCTAGTTCACTACAGATAATCTCCCAGCTCCTCTCCCAGTCAAGATTTGCGCCCCTTTTGGGCTAGTGGGCCTGTTTTTGCTATAAATTGAGGCTACCATTCCCTTCTTTAAGTTAGTTCTAGTTGGAGAGAATAGGATTGCTATTGTAATACTGTTGTAGTCTTTTCATTGTTGGAATAAAGAATCTTTGGAGGCTACATGGTGTAATGCTCTCATGTGTGTGGAATAAACATCGTCTTGTGGCTATTGATGTTGTCGGTTTTCCTCTCAATTTTTGTATCTGAACCTTGTCTAGCTTGAATGATTCAGCTGAATCAATAGGAGTGTAGTTGGGCAAGTAAGATTACTTGTTTTTTCTATATCTCATAGCATATGTTTTTGAAGATATATATTATACATGTTTAATAAGCTTATTTGCATGTAATTTTTGTCTCTTTTTTCATATATATATCCAGATCTCATAAGGTTTTGTGTAAGGTTGTGTGTTTAGCTTTCAGGTGGCAAGGATTAGACAATCTGTGGATCTAGTTTGAATCCACTATACGTCCAAAATTTTTGTGGAGGCATTGCCTCTCTGCATTCCACTAACAAGTTTGCCTTGCAGATCTATCCAGCAACATGCCTTCCCCCTTCTCTTCCTCCATTTTATTAAACTCAATCTTCCAGTTACTTGTTTGTCCTTTTATGATCAGATCTACTTCTAAAAATTTCTTAAACATTGTTAGATCTAGTTCCTAAGAGTCTTGTTTCCTAGATCTGAAATTTCATAAAGAATATCATATTTTGAAGATATATCTAGGTGAAGAAATTCCTTTTTACAATTAGCTAAATCGTAGATCTAAAGCTTGCTCATAAGGTATTTTTTTCTTTTTTTTTCGTTCTTTAAAGATTTAAATTCTACAAGAAAGTGCACATCATATTGGCTTCCCAAAAGGAAAACCAAGATCCCAACGGAATCTTGCTTTCCTTGGTTCCTTTTTGTAAAACTAAATTGTTCCTTTTTAACAATTTTTAACTTAGTATTTTTTCGGTAATTAGTGTGGTGACCCAAAACACTTTTAAAGTGTTTTTGGGAAAATTTGATTTTAATATATTGCTGGTTTTTAGCAGATTTATCAAAAAATAGAAGGAGACTCTGCCCGTTTTCCAACTCTTGGGCGAACTGGAGCTTCCCAGAGGCTTCCCCCACTACTGTGCTTCCTTATTAGGCTTGTTGTAAGCTTGTTGTAAGCCTTTGGATCTTATATAAAAAGGAACAAAGTGCAATTATTTTGATGATATTGTAACCTTTAATAATAAAGAATCACTTCGAGTAGGATCTTTCGATCGCACTCCCCATCCCCCCTAGGGGGACCCGCGTCTGTTTCACTTTTTTGCACTTTTTCCCTTTTTTTTCTCTAGCTTAGTCTTGTCATGCAGGATTGTATAATTTTATCATATTTGTCATTATTCCATATTTTGAAATCAAATTAATACTAATACTCACCCCATGAATCCCCGATTGAATCGAAAGGTGAAAGAGGATCGTGGTAGTATTAATTAGAAAACCTGTGGTGTGTTTTTGCTTCTATTTTCATTGTTACTTTTCACAAGAAAAAAATAAAATTAACCCCTCCTTTATTTCCCGATTGAGGTCCACTTGCACCGAAAGAGATTCCTGGAAGGGTCTTTTTTTAATAAGAACATGCTCTTAAAATTTACAAGACTCCGGTGTGTATGATCTGCACTGGGTTGCGGTTAGTCTGATTAATCAAGCTGCATCAAAAGAAACGTGAGTGACTAGAATAATTAGAATTCAATTTCTCAATTAACCACCGCAGGTGAAAATCCAATGCCTCGATTAAACCGTAAACAGTGGAAAAATACCCAAAGGAAGTGGGAACTACTAGACAGTGACCTCGAGACACCGATCTTTGTTACATCCTAGTGGGTGTATTATGAACATAGTCTCAGAGACTCCATCAAGCCCTCACATTCCTTGTGGGTAGCCTTAGCAGTTGTTAGTTTTGGACATACTCTAAGTACCCCTGGGGTATATCTAGAGTCCCCCCTGCCTAATTTAATTCACTCATTTTTTCACATTAATTTAAAACGTACCAAGATACAATTGCACAACATTCACTCCAGCACTTGCAAGCACTCTTAATTAATTTTGACTCCATTTAAGGCACTGGTCAACTGTTTATTTTTTTCAATCTATACGTGATTAGGTGTCGTATCATGCTTATTTGTGATTGTCTCATCATGTTATCTGTTGTTTACAATTGTTAAATCAAAAATCCTAAAAAACTTACTCATTTAATACCATCATAATATAAGTAACCAGCCTTAGTAACTTGTAGGGTCTACCCCCCTTGGTTTCGTTAGGAGTTTGCCTAAATAAAGGAGTCAAGAACAAGGTGACAGCCTTGACTCGAGACTTTCCCCTAAGGACACACTGAGTGGCTTGAATATTTCTTCCATGTTCCCCCCTAGGTGTGTGAAAAGCGGCAACAATGCTTTTTGGGGAAACAAACTCCAAGTCGAACTCTTGGAGAACGACTACCCACATGGCCACATGACCTTGTAGGAGGTGGCGACATAAGAGGCACCGCATTGGGTTGGAATTAGCCACTACTCAAGTATGGTTTGCGATAATGTAGTGGCACAGTTTCTAGGCCGAGACTACAATGGTGAGGGCCAGTTTCTCCTTGGGTGAATATCACAGCGGAGGACCTGTTAGCTTCTGGATAATGTACTAAATAATGTGCTCTTGAAGAGCATCATCTTCTAGGACCAAGACTCTGGAAATGGCATTTTTCGAGGCTGACACATAAAGGATGAAGTCTCGGGTGAAGTCAGGTGCAGAGAGTAATGGTACAGAAGCCAGATCTTGTTTGAGTGCATTGAATGATTCCTGCGTTTGTTGATCCCAAACAAAATGAATGTTGGTACAGAGTAGGTGTAAGAATCCATGGGCTTTTGTCGCATAATCTGGTACAAGGCAGTGAAGGAAGTTGGCCTTGCCTTGGAGATTCTGTAGTTGGCGCAGAGTTCATGGTGAGGGGAGATCAAGAATAGTTTGAACTTTGAGAGGGTCAACCATTATCCCTTTGTGGGACATGATGAACCCAAGAAAACAACCTGCTAGGACATAAAAAACACACTTGAGGGGGTCAAGCAGATTTTGTACTTGTGACATCGCAAAAATACTTGTCGCAAGTCATCTATGTGTTGTGCTCACTTTCATGACCGATCTGTGAGGTCATCTAGATAAACCAGTATAATGTGGATGAGGCCATGGAAGGAATATGTCATGGAACGCTAGAAGGTGGCTCCAACATTTTTCAAACCAAAGGGCATCACTCGATATGCGAATGTGCCCCAAGGGGTGGTGAACGTGGTCTTGTACCAATCTTCCTTCCGGATATGAATTTGGTTATATCCGAAAAAACCGTCCATGAAGGAAAATACCTCATTTCTGGCACACGCGTCAATGATTTGATCGATGAATGCTGTTGGGAAGTTGTCTTTGGGATAATCTATATTCAAATACTAGAAATCCGTACAAACCCAGATGGTGCCCTATTTTTTGTTCACGGGAACAGGGTTGGAAACCCAAGTGGTGTATGCGATGGGATAGATGAAACCGGTTGTGCACTGTTTCTCTATTTTTGGTTTGACTGTAGCAACTTTGGAAGGGTGGATGGGCCTCTGCTTTTGGAGGATAGGCACCACATATTCCCATGTGTTGATGTGGTTCTCTACGATTGATGGATCCAAACCCGACATCTCGGTGTATACCCACGCGAAGATGTCTCAAAATTATTGAAAAAGTGCTTTGTAGGAAGTGACTTCCTCAGAAAAGCAGGAGTCCCCCAGCGTGATGTCTTCAACAATATCAAGATTGGTTGAGATGTTGATCTTTATGGTAGGCGACCTATTGGCCATTTTTCCCTCTTCAAAGGAATTTAGTGCCTGAATGGGATTTTTGAACTAGTTGACTTTCTCGTGGATGAAATCTTTGGTCTCAACTAAAAACTGGTCAGATGACAACCCAGGTTCTTCGGGGATGAAGAAAAAGCGGTGGTGTATATCATCCCAAGGGTATTTAGGAGTGGTTAAAGCCTCACGTATCTCCTCGTCATTACTAAAACAACGAGTGGATAGGACTGCGAGATCATTGGTGGTTTCAGAAGTGGAAGGGTCGTTGGAGATGGGTATCATGTAAATGGTCATGGTGCCTGAGGAGGGGGTCAGAGGGTTGATTTAGTCAATAATGGTGATCTCAGATGCAAGGGAGTGTTTTTGAATATTGCTCAGAGTAGTTTGAAACTCAGCCAAGTCTTGGCAGTGGTGAGAATAATGTTGAGACAATCTGCAAAGCGCGCATGCACGGTTTGTCCTCAAATACTTGTTCTTGGCCATTGGCACATTCGAAAGGTCAACTACCAAAGCGTTCTCCATCGCATCCATGGCATTTAAGTGTGTGCGAAGGAAGGGTATTTCAGGACAGTTTTGGGTTGCGTGATCCTGGATGTCGCACACAACGCATGATGGAGTCTGTTGAGGTTCAAATGTTTCTTTAGTGTTCTTTCCCTTAGCCCTCTTTGGGTGGGGCGGGGCTGGTGCAGGTGTGGAAGGTGGCTTCTGTTGGCCAGGAGGGTGGCGTGTCTCAACTGTAATGGGTTGAATGGGAGTCAACACAACCTGGGACATTGGAGGTTATGCAGGTCATTCAAGGTACCACACAAGGATCCCCAATGTGAAATTGGGTAAGTTCAGAGTAGCCATCACTGGCTTACTCGTAATGTTGGGCAGGGGGAAAAGGAAAGGAATTGTATGGACTGGGAGAGAGCCCAGTAATTCCCTGGCGACTGCATTTAAGGTTGTGTCTGTGAATGGGGTTGAGGATGTGGATGGGGATATGGCTGCGGATGAAGCTGTGGCTACAGATGGAGCTACGATTGTGGTTGGGGTTTGGGTGCAATGGTGCTGGATGAGAGCATGCATAAATCTGCAGTCTCTCTTGGTGCCAGTGGAGGTGGTACCAACGGGAAGGAAGCCATCATGGAGGTGTCAACAAACAACCAGGGGCCTACTTCTAGTAATGAGGGGGTAGTCGTTTTGTCAAAGGCAGTATCAACAGTGGGGATAACATTGGCTGGTGCGGTTGGCCCCTGTGGATCGTGGTAATTCAGTTGGTCCACCGTCACAATATTCCTGTCATGAGGGAAAATCATGAGGCACAAAAAAGTCAATTCCACGGCTCTTATGGCATACATGTAACTCCTTCCTAGGAGAAGTTTATAATCCAACTATGGGTTGAAAAATTCTATGTCGATCAACACCGTTTTACCAGCTAATGAGATAGGGAAATGTGGAAGGATTCCCTGATTTTTTGTGGGGTGGCCATCATAAGCACACAGTGTAGTGGTGGATGGTTGGAGAAGGGGAGATCTGAGTTTCTTCTAGACCAATGTGGACATAACACAAGTGGATGCCCCTTAGTCGACAATACATCGATGCATGACCAAATTTTGAATTGACACCAAAATATGGAAGGCAATGGTTGATGGAATTCTAGGCTCTTCATTGTTTAAATCAAATGCCATCAATTTGGAGTCGGAGGGATCTATGGTACCAAGCGTGGCCATCAATGCTTTCTGCTGTGGCGGGCATGTTTTTAGTACTTCAAGAGAGGACATGGTCATAGGTGACTAGGCCAAGTCATCAATGATGTTATAGTTCATTGCAGCTCTAGTTGTGGCATTGTTAGCAACACGCCGCATGGGGGGTCATGGGGGAAAATGGGGTAAGTGAAGAGGTGTGTTGGTTGTGTTGGACATGGATGTCGCTAATGGGTCAGTGGTTTCAGTATTGGATCCATACTGATTTCTCCTGGTTTGCAAGTTGACTTATTCAGTTGTCATGGCTAGAAGGTGGTGAACACTTGTCTCTATCGACGGAGGTGTGGTGAGGGCTGTGGGAGCGGGTGGGGGCGCAGGTGTGGTTGCTACCAATCCTTAAAGTGGTAATGGGTTCTGGAGTACCATGGGTGGAGGGCTTGGTGGTGCTGGATTAGGTTGATCTTGAGCTATCATGTTGGTACTGTGTTGAACTTCATTCTGAAAGGCCTGCTTAGCGCAACCCATGAAGGTGAATTCATGCGTATAGTGACTGTAGATATCGCATAGTTTGCATGACTGATTTGTCCGTAATGGGGTGTTTCATTTGGTTGGGTTGGGTTGTTGGGGATTTTGAGCTGACCAGTTTTCTCCAGTGTTATTGGGAGGATTTGGTTGTTGGCCACCTTCATGTAGTTCATTGTTTCCCCGATTCCTAGCTCGGTTATTTCTGCCTTGCCCTTGTTGGTTATTGGGGGGAAATTGGTTGGGATGATTTTGCTGGGAAAAAACTTGTCCCAAGGGTGCTGATGGAGCTGGGGTGGGGGTTGAAACAAATTACATAGGTGGTGCATAGTAGACTAGGAGAGATGGGGGGGATAAAAATTCGGTCATTTGTCCTGAATACTATTGTGCCAACCAGGTTGGTGCATGGACATGCTGCTGTGACGTAGGAGGTTGTGGATCCAGAATGAGACATAATCCTTGAGTAGTCGGGAGCTTGGTTTGGGTGGGAAACACTAGGGGTGTTTCTTGGGTGTGTTGGCATCATAAGTGGTGTCGCATGGTGTTGCGATTGGTTGGAGACAGAGTCTATGATGCCATCTACAGCATGGGATGCCCCCAACGCATCGTGGTAGGAGGTGCCGACACGAGGGGTGTTAGGAAGAATGGTGTACATATATCCTAACTAAGCATAAATTAAATCAAATTGTTGTTCCTTCAAGATGGCCTCTTCCTTGGACTGGGGGTGCTCGGAGGCAATGTCCTTGGCTATGGGTGGTAGTAAGGTCTTCAAAAACCAATCGAGGAAGATCTTATCTTCCAGCTGTATCTTGCACAAGATCCGGCACCGCCGCTACTCGTGTATGTGGTCGGTTATGTAAGTTGCTGTATTTTGGCAGCAAGATAGGAGTATCTCCACACCCTTGTCATAGTGAATGGGGATTTGGAAACATTGCAGAAACATGAAGGCTAAAGAGTTGAATTTCGGGTAGGCATCTTGTTGAAGCTCAATGTACTACTTGGTTGCAGCACCTATGAGGGTGCACTAGAACAACCAGAGTCTGATCAAATCATCCATAATGTTGTTTGATGAGAACCATAGATGAAATGTCATGATGTGGTTTTGAGGGCACTCCCCTACCTCCCCTTTAAACTTTAGGATGTCTGAGGGGAGTTTGATTGGCATGGGGGGCCAGCGGGCTTGATGACAGATTGGGTCGTTAGTCAACCTGGCCAGATCAGGCAAGTTTAGGAGAGCCATGAACATGAGGTTAGACCCAAGGCTAGTAGGAGGGGGGCTAAAAATGGTGCCGGGATTCACAGGAGCACTATTCCCCTGTGTGACTGGGGGTACTTGAAACTGACTTCTCACAATGGGGATGGTCGAAACAGTAGTGGAAGGGCCACTGCCCCTAAGCAAAAAAGGTGGTACTGTGGGAATCCGTAGAAGTTGGTATAGGATTGCCACTATTTGGTAGTGGACTGATCATAGTATGCCCAGCGGTACCGGGACTGCTGGTCAGAATGTTTGTTGTGATGGGGGGCAGGGATGTAGGTCCACTCCCAACCACCCCTTCGGAGAAGGGATTGGGGTTTATGCTAGCCATGGGGTTGGATGGTGTTGTGTGTAGATGAGGATCATATTGGTAGGAATCTGAGTCAGATTCAGAAGCTGTGTGGCCCTCCAAGGGTGAAGGTTGTCGAGAATAGTCTCGACGGTGCTGGTTTAATGACCCAAACTGACGGGACTCCCCCATGACATGAGAGGAGGATTGTGGTGGATCAATGGTGTCTGTCTGATGGTAACAAGTAATGCAAATTGGACCCTGGTTTAGTGTATTCCTATTGGATTACAGGTGATCACTCAGCCACCAATACTTCTAGAAGAAAGCACTTGGCTTTTTTCTCACAGGAATTACTAGTTAATTGGAAGGGGTCATTGACCCATTTCACTTGGAAATTCCTCACGTTGGCCACCTACTTTGGGGTTCTTGTGGTACTCCTCATAATGAGTTTTAGGGCATAGCCCAAGTACTTCCCATAGTTATGGAATTCAAGGACTTATGTCCTCAAATCGCAAGATTTGACTTAAAGTAAATTAATTGATTTTAGAGGTTGTATCGACGTCATGAACCAAGTTTGGTTGATTAGCATGGTGTGGTTGTGTGCACTTTTGTGAATGAGTTCTATTTATTTTAAATATTTTTTCAAGTATATGGTAAGCAATCAAGGTTCTGGTTTTTCTGTGAAGCAATGGGAAACCTGTAATATGTAAAACTAGTAAAAATGAACATAAGTAAAAGTGCCACTTTAAACTGAAAACATGAAAATATGTAATGTGTCTACCCTATCCTTGTATTCCTCTTTGGCCAAGAAAGAGTGCTGGGATCTCAACATTGTGGGAAAAATCTCACCCGTAGATCCACAGATCACTCCTCAAATGCAAGGTTGATCAACAGGGAGGACACAAACGCCATGAGATCCCCAATGGTGTCCACCCCCTAAATCTTCCAAGTCACTTGTTTTAATGGTTGGGAGCAATGTCAATGATAGGTGCCTCTTACTACACTTTCTCAACCCTCTATCTTATCTTAGAATACACCGAAGGGTGATGACTGAGTAGAGGAGGAAGGGCTGGGCAAGGAGGTTAATTTATACTAAGTTTTAAGAATGAGAATGAAATAAACTTGCAGAAATTTGACCAAGCATTAAACAGGTATGTATTTGTAAACAATTAACCACACACAAAATCAATCTAAAAAATTATTGCAGACAAAACAAGTTGTTGGATAGGTGACTGAGCCACATAGACAGTACAAATAGAAGCAACCGACAACTTGAGAGATAGATCGCTCTTTTTCAGGATTAATGTGGTGAGGGGGTCACCTCTTTCAGCCCAAAAATAGGTGAGGGGGTCACTTTGTTAGGCCTAAAACAAGCGACTCAACCTACAGAGGCAGGTCTCTCATGTCGGGGCCAATGTGGCAAGGGGGTCACCCTTTTAGGCCCAAAATAGGCGAGGGGGTCGCCCTTTTAGGCTCGAAATAGGTGAATTGGCTCACGAACGAAAAAAATTAAAAATCAAAACTGACAACGACCGAAAGTAACTGATACTATGGTCGAACAGGTTCGGGTTGGCCTCGGGAGAGCTCGACTAGTAACAAAAATGAAAGAAAACCAAGAAGAAAACTACTAAGCAACTAATCAAAGATCTACAAAAATTATTAAACCCCAGGGATCTAGTAGGATTGACCCTGTGGAGTCGCCAAACTGTAGACAAGGAAAAACCCTGGCTACATGCAGAAGCACCTGCCCTTTCGTCTATAGGACGAAAGGGTAGAGTCTCTGGTTGGAGAAATACATGCAACAAATTGTTAGAGGCAAATAATGGAGAACCTGCAACAAAATGTCAAAAATCACAAGATGTATATCTAAATAACCTATGAAACAAAAAACAAACAGAAGTAATGAGACCATATACCTTCCATCTTGGTTTAAAATGGGGCCACAATGCCCAGGCTTAGGAAGCTACCTCCCTACAAGGTTGGGTGGTATGGAGCAAGGCTCAACATACAAGAGTTTTGGATAGTGGAGCAAAAATGGAGTGAAGGGAGTGAATGGCTTGAGAATTATGGTTTCTCAGGGCACTCATATGGGCAGAGTAACAGTAGGAAGAAATGGAGGTGTTTTGAGAGTGACCCCCACCCTCTTATTTATATATTTTTCTCTTGTTTTAGGGTTTTTATCCCTTGGTCATGGTTTTAAGCCCTTTCTGCCTCTTTCTTAGCTCCCTTTGGGGTTTTTAGGCCCTTTTAGGGTTTTTAGCCCCTTTTTGAGGGCTTTAGCCCCTTTGTGAGCTATTTTTGGCTCTTTTGTAGGGTATTAAGCCCCTTTTTGATATTTTTTGAGACTTTGAGGGGAAGGCATAGGTTAAACAAGGATGTGGGGGTCAACATGGGTTAGGAAATGGATGTCTTTATGTGGCGCAGGCCATATGGAGCAAGTTGGGTAATTGTTTGGGTTAACAAAGGGTGAAATTGAGGAATGCTGGGAGATAAAATAGGATGAGTTTACATAGAATGAGACTAGAGGCTTGATGATATATCCACAATGATGGAAATAAAGGTAGTGTTATCACCCTGTAATTTTACTATGGTTGTGGTAGGAAGGAATAGGGGTAACCATTTCAAACCAATATTTAGACTATAGTCTAGGCTTACAATTAGAGAGGGATCTCTCTATGTCACAGGTTTATTCACATATACATTTGTCTTTAAGAAAGAAATGAGAAGGATAGATTCTAATGGGAAACAAGTTTTTGGGGTTTAAAGGAGTGTCAAACAGACATCACCATTGGGAAATGGATTCAAAGCTTGAAACATTCAAGGACTAACAACAAATAATGAATAAAGATAACCTTCATAGTCTAAGGAAAAATATGTATCAATATCCAACACAATATCTTTTGAGATGTGGTAGGGGGAGAGGAGAAAAATCCCAACGAAGCAAGAGGCACCTATCTGTGGGTGAATCTCTTGCAAACACCTTTAGCAGAAGAAACAATGGAGGATGATAACTGATATGGAGCATAGAATATGAATTCCAAAACATTTACTAGAAACACAGACAAATGCATTATTTGATGTAAGGAGCGCTAAACAAAGAACGGATTCCTCACATTCAACTAGAAACACATTAGTTGAAATTACACATATATGGAAATGAAATATACAGAGGAAAAACATACTGGACAGTGAACACCATGATGAATCCTAGACATTCAAGATATGCTTTGATTAATTCTCCCAAGGAAATAGGATCTCAATACCAATCTCGAAACAAATCCAAATTTAGTTTAAAAAAATCGAGAATCAAACCGCCACACATAAAATCCTAACAGACTATGATATGGCAGATTCACCATGATCACAAAACCAAAACAAGAAAGCATGTTGGGGTGTGCATGTTGGACAAAAATGGGAAATTGAACAAGTGGAAACCACGCCTGTAAGATGAAAACACCATCTCAAAGCACCTTCGATGGTCTACAACAACTATTCTCCTTCTTTACATCTTTAACCAACAAAATCGTCATGGATCGTTGATGTTTTAGCCAAAACAAGGATCTGGAAGCACGTGTCTGAACCTACGTGCTCTGTAAAATTTTGTAGATTTTCCCCATGACTTTCTCTGCTCTAGTTGGATCAGTCAAATCCTTCTTGGCCATGGATCTAGATCAAGCCTTGATCTGAGTAGTCGAAACCTGCACCCCGTACCCAATTTCTTCGATTGCGAAATTTGATATGTCCTTGCATGTTCAAATAGTGGATTTGTTCTTCGTCATTGATCTTAGATCACCATCAATTGCGGTCGTTCAAAATTGTAGACCTTTAATCCATTTCTCCAAATATGAGATGTATTTTCTTCGTGCAAGTTTAATCGATCATACTGAATTTACACTGTAGATCTTCATCATTCATTGATCTAAGCTATTGAAAGCTGAGGGGTTTACCCAATCTCGCATATTGGGAGGTCTTCTTAACTCACACACATGTTTCTATTTCCCACACAATCAATCTTAGGTAGAAACTCTCTGAGCCGTTGATCTGAGATCAAGCTGTGGGCTAGCGAAAAGCAGAAAGCGAGATCTCAACATTTTGCGACCAAATTCTTATGTTTCCAACTTCCACCTTTCTTTGTCTTTCTGCACCGTCGATGTTTAGTGGAAGTGCTCTAAGCTGTCGATCTGGCGGATCGCTGAAACTACAACTTCAAATTTTCGTGATCAAACTCTTAAGTTTTCCAACTTCCGATCTTCGCCCCTCTGCTCTTTATCGAGCCATTTATCTTTTGAGGGAGTGCACTAGATCGTAGAATCCTGATTGAAAAAGGTGGAAATAGGGATTCTAATTTTCAAAATCAAACTTCTTGTCCCTTTCTGCTTTCTCCTTTCCACTTCCACCATTTGCGCCTTTCCACACCGTTGATCTTGGGTGGAAACGATCTGGACCATCAATTTGGCGAGTCGCGAAAGTCCAAAATAGGGATTAGAACTTTTTGTGACCAAAACATTATCTTTTCCATTTTCTACCTTTTTCACCTTTCCGCGTCGTTGATCTTAGGAAGAGACGTTCTGAACCGTCGATCGAGTGGATCGCGGATGTCAGGGTTCCACTTTTCATTACCAAATTTATACCTATTTTGCTTCTGATTTTCCTTTGGCGAAAATAATTTTTTCCCTTTCATCTCTTTTGCGAGTTGGATCTCCACTGTCCGTTTTTTCCAAGACCTATCCTTGATCGGATTTTTCATATCAGGCTCATTGCCAATTCCTAAGGATTTTTTGACTATTTTTGACATTGAATATTAGGAATAATCATCCCAAGCAACTTCAAACCCTCTTCTACATACCTCTAGGTCATAAGACATGAAAAATGTTTGACCCTACCCCGCATTTTTACTGGTTTATCCTTCCGCAGAGGGATCTGTATGGGTGAATCTGTAAAAATCCTCAAAATTTAGCACAGGTGCTAACAACGGCTCTAAATTGGGTACGTTGTCCTCCCTGTGAGGTAGAAAAGAACCACATAGACCACATTCTTGATCCATTGGGTTGGTCCCTATATTTCTTGAAACATGCTTTAAAAACAAAAAACTAAACAGATGCTGAAAACAAACTTGAAAATTGCTCTCTATGTTGAGCTTATTTATTCCTATATACTCTACTTACTGAACAACAATGCTCAATCGAGTAATTTCTGACTTCCAATTAAGCCAATCAAGCAAATGATCCAATGATTGAGATCCTTCATCATGCTTGATCAGAAATGAAGGACTTAATGGAAACAGGTCAAGATGAGAGATCTGACCTCTAAATATTCTCCATATATTTAGCCATTGGATCATGACAAACTACACAAATTTATGTTATGTGCTTGTCACAACAATTCTGCTCATACTGTATCTCCACCTGTACATTGATAAACTCCTATTCAAAATAATTACACAAGGAAGGCTCATGAAAATTTTTACATGAGAGATCGACTATTTTATTGCGAATGCCATAATTTAAAACTTGATTATTTTCTTACATTTCAAAGGGAATATCTTCAATAAAATAAAGTGAAATAAACTCTTCTTGACATTCTTCATTTGAAGGGAATGAAGGGACATCTCATTTAGGACCCTCAGCTTCTTCTAGGTGATCCAATCTGTTATTGCAGACTGTTGGTTCTTCAGGTGCATTATCCAAGTAGCCATCCTCATACTCATAATATATAGTCATGATGAATTATCCTTTAAAACCACCATAGACAGAGTTTGTAACAAGATGACTGCATTCTTCATAACACGAATTGTAACACTCCTCTTGTACAACACCATACTGATTATCTTCTTGCTCATAAAAAGGAGGATTGGAATTCACAGTAGATTCTACTTGTTCACCCTTCTCATTATTCACTCCCAAAAATTCCATGGCATTATTCATATCCTCAAGTTTTTGTGCTTTTTTATAGGATTTTAATATCTATTTTAGATATTCAAATGAGAAAAAACTAAATGGAAAACAATTACCTTCCTCCTTTTCATGTTAATCTTCATCAAGAAAAATAATATGAACCTCTTCATGTACATCACATCTCTGCTCATCACAAAAAGGTGGACTAAAATCCTCTTTAATACCACCATTGAAAGGGTTTGAAACAATCTGATAGCATCCTTCATAAATAATATTATGTCTTTGAAGAAATTGCAGCTGCGAAAGGGTAACTACTAATTGAACAAGGGAAGCCTCTTCTTGATCAAAACAAATGTATCCTTCTTCAACAAGGTATATCCCGAAATCAATATCATCAAAGTGATGATTTTGATTTTCCATTGGATATTCTCCTCCCTCCTCAACAATATAATTGTCTAGGAAAGGTGGCCTGATTTGTTGGTATTCGAGAATCCTTTGATTTATTGGAGGAGGAATGGGTATTCTATATCTATGGTTTCCATTATTTTTCTCTTGTTCTTCCCTGGGAGGTCGTTTATTGTCCATAGTGAGCCTCTCCATCAACGTTTCCATGAATTTCATCATCATGTCCATTCTGGCCTCTTGTGAATTAGAGGAAGAAGGTTGTGTGGGCTCTTTTTCCTTTCTTCTTTCCCCTTCTTCTATCCTTTTCTCTCTAGCAGTAGTCAGGTTTATTTCTATCTCTATAGCATCATTCATCATATTGACCAGGGAGGTAGATCTTCTTTCACCCATCCATAAGGTGAATTCACTATCGAAATATTCTGCATATTGGATTTGGGCAGAATCAGGTGGGAGGCTTGAACTTGGCAGGGATAAAATTATATACTTTCATAAATTGGTCAGAAAACTCCTGGTCAGATTTAGTCTCCCTCCTCTTCATGGAATGGAATTGGGACAAACAATCCCCAAGATTTTTATTTACTACCCATTTGTTCTTGAAAGAATATTCGAAATCTTGATAGTTCAGAATGGAGTTGTCAGGAAAATCTGTGAACCATTCTCTTGCTTCTCTAGAAAGACTTTGGGAAAAAACTTGACTTTAATATCCTCATGGTATATTTCCTCCAAGTTTATCTAGTCAGAAAACCATTCCAAGTGTTCTTTAACTGAATATCCCCTCTCTCCCTTAAATTGTTTGAGTTTTTGGGCATATCCCTGGGGGACGCCATGAAGAATAGTAGGGGGAAATATAGGGGAAAACCTTTTAGCCTTTCCTAAGATTATAACAGGGTTTTCAAGAGGAATTTAAGTAGGTGTGACAGGTGGGATCGATGTGCTGTGAGGAATTGCAGAGTTGTGAGGGGCTACAAAACTGGATGATGAAGGTTGCTTAAGGTCTAAAGTTGTGGGAGACATGGATAGGGCAGTAGGATTCTCTGTGGAAGTGGAGCTTAATGAGGTTAATTCAGAGGGAAATAAATGGCACTCTTGATTAGAAAAGGGTTGGAGATCCCTCCCTAGAGACGCAGAAAAGGATGTGGTATCAACTGTAGCACTATGAGTTTTACAGGGATGATCATTTTTCTTATGTGGATTGACTGAAATATCTTGGTCAAAATCATATGTACAAGGTGAAGAGATACCTTTAGTTCTTAAAGAAGGTTGTACAGGGGTAGGTCCATGGCCTTGTTTTGAGTGCAATAAACCATGGGAAATTTCTTTGACAAGCTTAGGAAATGATAGAAAAAATTGATGAGAAAGGATAAGGTACGTTGGAGAAGATGCACTCTTGAGTTCCTTATTTTTATGTTTACCATGCCTTTCCATGTATTTTCGTTAGTTGGAAATACACATCTCCTGTAGACAAGAGCTGGTTCCCTAGATCTAAATGGTTAAGGTCTAGAAAAATACACAAACACCAGATGTTAAACTTACCCTAGATCTGGTTAATCACTTGAATGAAATGCCATGATACTTCTCTCAAAGGTTGTCCTCGCTATCCTCGCAGAAGAACCTGTAAAAGATGGAAAAAAACAAGAGAAACATGATAGCATACAATATAATCAACTAGATCTATGCTTGTGACCAAGGAATCAAGCAATATATACAAATGAAACAATAAATATGGCAAAGAAAAGACATTTTTTATTAGAAATGATTGGAGAGACTACAACCTCCATGCATTGGTGTTGTGAGTTCCTTCCAAAGACTCAAGAATGATTTTGACAGAGTTTGGGTATGCAACACAATTCTTCCCTCTTTTTTAGGATATCATGGGTTAGGTGGAGATAAGATCCTAAAAGGGAGGATCTCAAGCTCCATGTGGTCCTAAACCATAGGGATGAGTCTCCAGGGAGGAAAGCTTCAAGTACCCTCTCGAAGCTTCTCTTTTTTCCTTGAAAACTCGAGCATCACTCTTCCAATGAAGAAAACAGGTAGTGTTAAGGGGGTAACGCTTCTTGTAGTAGGGATAGAAGCGGTGGCCCCTCTCTTTTCTCGTGTATTAGGAGTGGTGCTACCCTAGCACCACTTGGGTAATGATTTTTATCAACAGAAGACGACCGTTACCAGCTCAAAATAAGGAAAAATTATAAGGGGATATTTTTTCCTAGCATTTCTCTAGGGAAACATTTGAGGGATTGAAGCAGACAAGGGAATACCTATCTCATAACATGATGGTGACAAGATTTTAGTGTAATAGAGATGCCCCCCAAAGTATGATGGCTAGAGGGAAACGATAGGCATAATAATTTGAAAGAACAAGGTGTAGTATTGAGGCAAAGGTATAAAGGTAGGAACTTCTCAAGCATCACACAATTCTTGTAGTACCTTTTATATTTGTCCCAAATGACTCACAACATGGATACCGACCAATACAATGCAGATCCATGTGAGATACAAAAAAGTCATGGCTACTAAAATACAATGTAGATCCATGTGAGGAAGACTCAAATTTGGACATAGATACCAGACATACAATGTATATCTATGTCATAAATACACAAATCTGAGCACAACCACGAACATACAAATGTGGATCCATGCTAGGATTGATACAAATAATCCATCGCAACTTGGGGAAAGAAATGAGTGCTTAAAAAGTACCCAGGGTCTTCATCTCTTCTTCCACAAAGTACGATTCTATCCATGTGATTACAATGTTCTGATGTCAAACATGGTAGATACCACTTGATAACCGGTCAATGATGAGAACCATTAACTAGTGCGAGGGAGATCACCATTGATGTCAATGATTCCCAAGGTACCCTAGTACAATCTCGTGAGAGTGAATAGATGATTTGATGTCGAACACTCGGTTGAATATTTAGATCAAAGGTCAATGATGTGAACCTATGTCAAGAGTGAGAGAACCTGTCATTAAGGAATACAGACCTCAAAGTACTAAATTTTCTTTCTAAGACTAATTCTTGGATGATGAGCTGATGTTGACAGGAATAGTCTTGTCAAAGGAGGGCCATGATGAATCCCACATCGACGACACGAAACTTGGAACAAAGTTCAAGAATTTTGAGTATGATGTAACCACAGGACTAACTCAAAAGTAACTGACGCAAAAGTTGTTTTGAATGCAGGTGTAAAATCTCAAGAGAATTTCCCTTATGAACATAAGGTAGCATGACCAAAGACTTGGAATCATTGACTTGACAAGGAAGAAAACAATGTGACAAAGGACAATGCATTCTTTGAAAGACTCAAAGGAGTGACATGACTCATGAAAGTGGATCGACTCGAAAACAAGCTGAATATCCAGTTGATTGAATGAAATGCAGACAGGTTCCATGTTCAAAGGTGACTAACAACTACCATTATTGCAAAATGAAATGTATTTCCCTTCCCTTAATTTCCCCATCATGATTGATGAGTGCTTCTTTTTGTTTTTATGAGTTCAAAGAGGGTAACAAGCACTCATTGTAGCTTGTCCAAAGACATGTCCATTCTCATACATTTTACGAACCTAAGAAAGGAGGGATTCGTTCCCCAAAATGGGTCTTTCAATGTTTAATTTAACGAGTCCAATGAAAGAAAACTTAGTGTAGTTCATGTTTAGAGAGTCTGAACAAACTAAAGAAGACTTTGAAGGATCCTTTTTCATATGATTTAGTCCCTGGAGCCCAAAAAATTATAAAATAATACCTTAAAGAAATCTTCCAGTCATGATTGGATGGAGTATACCTTTTTCATAAGTAGTGCCCCCTGGTCCAAAAAGAGGTAAACTATCACTAGGAAGATGACTCTTCAGATCCTTTTATGAGCATGAACAAAACAAGTTCACTCAGAAATCTTTTCACATTTTAAGAGTATGAAAAGAGCTTAAATAAGACTCCATTATCCTTTTTCATGTTTGAATCTAGAGCACGGAAAAGCGATAAAGTAAGCTCAAACCACTTTTCATGTTTTAACCAGAGGATGGAAAATGAAAAGTAAGCTTGACACCATCTTACTGTTTTTAACGAGCTCGAAGAATGATTAGAAGAATGCTCATGGTATCTGCTTCATTTTTTAACGAGCTTGTAACAGAGAATAAACTATGCTCAAAACATGGTTTCATTTTTATGCAAGATTGAAACCAAAAGGTAAACTTTGCTTAAAACAACCTATTTCATTTTTTAACGATCTTGACATAGAAAAGGAACTACGCTCGGGAATGGTTTCATTTTTATGCAAGCTTGGAACCAAAAGGTAAACTATGCTTAAGGATACCTACTTCATTTTTTAACGAGCTTGGAATAGAAAATGAACTATGCTCAGGAATGGTTTCATTTTTATGCAAGCTTGAAACCAAAAGGTAAACTATGCTTGGGGAGTGGTTTTATTTTTTAACAAGCTTGAAACTAGGATTGAAATATGCTCCAAGCCACCTGTTTCATTTTTTAACGAGCTTGACACAGATAAAATGAATTATGCTCACAAGCATGCTCTTACCCAACATGATATCCAGAGGTTGGTAGGTTGACCCCATTACATAAAAATCTAGTGATTTAAATCCAGTATGATGTCCATAGACTAGAGCCATGCCCCACATTTTACCTATGATGGGAAGAAGCTATATAGAAGAAGGGGAAGGAATCACAAGAACATGAGGCACATTCAGGGCAGTCTGATTACTAGGAGTGATGCGATGGTTAGGTGTAACAAAGGAAATTTGATCAATGGTCACAATATTCCCATCATGGGGAAAATGAATAACTCTAAAGAGTGTGGATACTACAACCTTCATGGCATAAACATAATCATGTCCAAGGAGCATATTGAAATCTAAAGGAGCTTGGACCACCATAACATCAATACAGACAGTTTTCCCTCCTAATGTAATAGGCAAATGAGGAAGGATCCCTAAAGGTGCAGTATGTCTTTGATTAAAAGGCAGTATCTGATCGATGGATGGCACACGCTGAGGAGAACCTAAAGCTTTCCAAGTAGTTGAGGATAGAATACTAACAGAATCCCTTTCATCAACAATAGTGCGAAGCAGCCGCCTAGCAGTAACATTCACAACTATCTAGAAAGGAACACTCGAATGAAGACAAGACTATGTTAGACTACTCCAATCAAAGGAAATAACCTCAGTACTTGGAGAGCATTCTATCCAAAGAGACAAAATTTCCTCTTGTCGAGAACAATAAGAAAGAAGCATAAAAACTTCAGCAGGTTTTAGTTCATTCTCTACTGGAAGAGAAGAACAAGACGAAGATTTGGTCAAAGCGACTACTTTAGTCTTAACACTCTCAGATGAAAGATTGGGATCAGGTAGAGATGACATCAACTTGACGACTTAGACTTCACTCTTTAAAAGAAGAGTGGGATCAACCACAAATGAATCTGAATTGACCACTTCAACTTCACTCTTCAAAGGAAGAGTGGGATCAACCGAGGTTAGAACTGGATCGACCACTTTATCAACTAATGGGATATCAAGTGACAACTTATGATAACCTGTTGGAATTATTTGATGAGAAACAGTAATATCTTCCAACAACTTAGAAGCTTCATCCATGTGAGGAAGAAGGTAAGTAAAGTGCATTTCCTTACAAAACAAGCAAGGATTTCTGACTTTTCCTTTCTGAATCTTAACCACAGAGTCACTGGTTGACGGGAGATCATCAGTATGATGACCATAGGATTATGACACCGATTTCTAGGAAACCTTAGAATACTCTTCTAAAGCTGGGGCCAGCCCATGACAATCTTTCAGAAGGTGATCACCGTTGCAAATCCTACAAGGGAATTTGGGCTTATGCGGTCTTTGGGTGTGCAGATCAATACTCTCTGCACTGGGAGGAGTAATTGGTTCAGACTTGGTTTTTTGTTTGTTTTTCTTCTTCTTAATATTCCTTTTCTTCTTCTTCTTATCCACCTGACTACTAGTACTACAAATTTCAATAGGCGAAGAGGGAGAAACATGAGAAGACACATACGGTGAAGAAGGAGAGGGATCAACATGAGGTTGATTCTCTTGAGATGAAGGCTTAGGATCAGAAGAAACTGGTGTACATGGGATAACTGGAATGGAGAATAACCAAACATGTAATCCAATAGTCAATCCATGAAGGCTTAATGTATCCATGAGAGGAGGACCAACATCCCCATATGGAGGGAAAAAAAAGATGTGCTTGGTAAAAGAGTCTCTTGGTTGGTAGTCTTGGAAGGTGAAGACATAACTATGTAACAAAACTATCTATCTCTTCTAAAAAATCCTAACTGTATAGACAACAAGCGCTACTCAAACTAAAGCAACAATCAAAATATGTGAGAGGAGTGGATTAAAGGTTTGGAACCTCACGGGATTGTCAAACCATCACAATTCGCTATATATCGTCGGGTCCAACAGTAAAACGCGGTGAAGAGGATCAACCGTCCCTCACTTGAATACCCAACTACATGGACGGAACATGTGTAGTAATCTCCTCGAGTGCTGTTGTTGGTGTATTGTGACGATGAGACAGCCAAAGGGCTGTACTCGGATGGTCACAGGATTCCTAAGAGTGTCTCCCGATATACGCAAGGTACATGGGAGCTCCACTTCATAGTAGTGTTGTCTAATGCACAACTGTTCACAAGGGACCTTTCGATATACAATCGAGTATGTGAAGTACCTTTCGATATACCTCAAGGGTACGCAAAAGGTTGTTCTATATACCGACGGTACGTGGAAGAACCACGCAAGTCTTGGGTTGCGGTGCAGACAATAAACGACAACTCATATGAACATGTCTCTAACCTATCACACCTTGCTACAAATATTAAACCTAAGATAGCGCTTAATTATATCTTAAACGGTTAGGTGGATGCATGAGGTGAAGACATGAAAAGTAAAACCATGCAATATGAGATGCAAAATTTCACTTTCACTTTTAAGGTATGCCCTACTTAAGGAAGGGAGAGAGAGGCTCAATTTATTTGAAACAAAGAAGAAATGCCATACAAAAATAAACAAGCTGCTTATATGATTTGTTCCTATTTGAAAAAAACAAAATCTTCCTTTTTTGAACTGAAAAAGAAGTGTGATCTCTAATGAAAAGCAAGAAAATATTGTTACAAATTTATACAAAAGTGTTCAAATTTTTCAACTAAAATGATAATGAACTAATCATAAAACCCTACAATAATTTCCGTATGGATTTTCAAAATTTATGAAAAGGGGAAAAAACATACCAAAATCATGTATAACATATGAAGAAAAACTGAAATGAATCTTTTCTTGTTCTCTGAAAAAGGACAGAAATCAGTGATTTAACAAAACCAAGTTCTATTCAAAACCAACTATGAAGCTTTAAAGACCAACATCAATCACAATTCTTGAGAATATATATGGATTCATATATGCTCCCTAGGGGGTCTATGGGGGTGCATGGCACCACCTCAGCCTGAGCGTTTTTGGGGGTTCGAGGGCGTGAGCGCCCGAGAAATTTTTTTGGCTCGGTTTTTTTTTTGGATTGATTTTTCTATTAAAAAATGAATTGCAGAGTTCAAACAACAACTGTAACTATCTAAAGCAAGCATCTCATATACCAAATAAGCATTTATGAATCAAACACCAAATAGGGATAAGAATAATACCTATCACCACTTCTACAGATGTTGAACAGGTCATTACCAGCCTGAACACTCCTTCTTGTACACAGGAACAAAGCAATGGCACTGCTTCTACAGGTTCACACCAGAGCGTTACCAGCTCCAACACCGCTTCTTTTACAAAGAAACAGAGCGGTGCCAGTGCTCTATTTGAACAAGGAAAAGGCGGTGACAACTCCAGAACCACACTTATAACACAACTTAGGAGCGGTTCTTGATATGGCGATTTGAAAAATAAAAAAACAACAAAAAAGTAAGCTACAGTACAAAAAATGAACCCAAACAATCACCAGAAAACCTAATGAAACAAAAACATGAAGATCCAAAGGCTGATAGAGGAAAATCAATCAAATTCAAAGCAGATCTACAGATCTATTAATTGAAAACGCAGACCTACAAATTGAAAATGAAGGTGGAGGTTTCAACTTAGCAAAGATTCATAATTTGAAGTAGTTCCCCAGTGGAGTCGCCACTTTTGTTATCCGGAAATACACACCTCCTGCAGACAAGAGTTGGTTCCCTAGATCTGAATGGTTTAGGTCTAGAACAAAACACAAACACCAAATGTTAAACTTCCCCCAGATCTGGTTAATCACTTTAATGCAATGCCATGATACTTCTCTCAAATATTTTCCTTGTTATCCTCGTAGAAGAACTTGTAAAAGATGGAAAACAACAAGAGAAACATGATAGCATACAATATAATCAACTAGATCTATGCTCATGACCAAGGAATCAAGAAATATATACAAATGAAATAGTAAATATGGGAAAGAAAAGAAATTTTTTATTAGAAATTATTGGAGAGACTACAACCTTCTGTTATCAGGAATATTGCACCTTCTGTGGACAGAAGCTGTTCCTATGGTCTGAATGGTTCAGATCCAGAACAAATGAGTGAATGACAAAGGATGAAGACCTTCCCTGAATGCTATAGACACCTGGACTACTGCTTTGATTATGAACTTGTGTACCTGCAAACATATCAAACATACAAGCACATCAAAGCTACCAGAATATCATCTACATATCCATGCTAGTGACTAAGGAATCTAGCAACATATACATGTGAAATCAAAACAACAGAAATGTGGGATAGAAATCAGCTTTGCATTAAGAATGTATGGGGAAGCTTACAACCATTTCCTTGGTGTCAACAAGCCCCTCCATAAGACAAATAATTCATCCCCATAAGCTCCAACTTTGCTCTTTATGCTCTCCAATGGTATGGACTAGGTAGTCAATTCAATAGCAGAACAATACCTCCATAGTTTGTCCCCCTCAACTATGGATATGAGCTTATATTTATAAGGCTCAATGGATAGGGACAGTTGAGAGAATGGTGGGTGAGGTGGCTCCAAGATCCTATCAAGGGGGATCTTGAGCTCAAACTAACACATAATGATAGGGATAAGGGAGGACACGAGGCTCAAGTTCTAGAAGCCTTGAGAAAATTCTCTTTTTCCCATTTTACCTAGGGTACCTCTTTTGTTCCCTTATGAGAGAGTGGTTTAGATGAGAACTACTTTAAGAACAAGGACTATAGGCGGTGGCACCGCTTCTCGATAATAGGATACAGGAAATGCTGAAGAAGGTACCACTCATCAGCCACAGGGTAAGCACGGTGCTAGGTTTTTTCAAGTAGAATTAGAAAATAGAGCAAGTTTCCACTCCAAGTGTTGGTATTAAGGGAAAACATGGAAGTTAAGGATCTCATCACATGATGGTGACAATATTTACGTATAACAGAATGCCCCCCAAAGCATGAGACTTAGAGGGATACGATAAGTGAGAGCTTTGAGAGAACAATTTGTCACTTCGAGGTGAAAATGTCAGCTCAGTTGGAGAATGTCATCAAGTAGGCATCTGTAGTACATCAATACTTTTGACTCATAGACAAATGTAACCAACTCATGGCCATGGACCAATACAAAGTAGATCCATGAGAGGAATAAATAAGCATGGCTACTATAATACAATGTAGATCCATGCTATAGAGGACTCAAACTTGGACATAGCTACCAGACATACAACATAGATCTATGTCATACAAACACAAATTTGAGCATAGCCACGACCATACAAATGTGTATCCATGCTAGATATACAAAAATCCATCGCAACCTGGGGAAAGCAATGAGCGTTAAAAAAATACCCAGGATCTTCGTCTCATCTTCCACAAAGTACGATTCTATCCATGTGATTACAATGATCTGAAGTCGAACATGGTAGAAACCACTTGAATATCGACTAATGATATGAACCGTTAACAAGTGCGAGGGAGATCACCATTGATGTCAATGATTCTGAAGGTACCCTAGTACAATCTATTGAGTGTGAATAGATGTTTTGATGTCAAACACCCAGTCGATTCTATCGTTCAAAGGTCAATAATGTGAACCTATGTCGAGAGCGAGAGAATCTGTCATTGAGGCATATAGATCTCAAGGTACTAAACTTATTTCTAAGACTATTTCTTGGATAATGATCTGATGTCGATGGGAATAGTCTCGTCGAAGAAGGGCCATGATGAGTCCCACATAGACGACACAAAACTCATAACAAAGTTCTGGAATGATGTGAATAAGGTAACCATAAGACTGAATCAAAAGTACTGACACAGAGACTTTTTTGACTACAGAGGTAAAACTTCTTCAAATTCCCTTTGAACATTGGGCGGCATGACAAAAGACTTGGCAGCATAACTAGACCAGACAAAAACATAGCATGATAGTGGATAATGCATTCTTTTGAAAGACTCAAAGGAGTGACATGACTCATGAAAGTGGATTTTCATGGAGATTAGCTGAATACCCAATTGACTAAAATGGTATGCAGACAAGTGCCATGTTCAAAGGTAATGACAAACTACTACCATTTATTTGCAAAATGATTCCCTTCCCATTTTCCCCATCATGGTTGATGAGTGCCTCTTTTCGGTTTTACATGTTCAAAGAGGGTAACAAACACTCGTTATAGCTTGTCCAAAGACAAGTCCAAACTCATATGTTTTACGAACCTGAGAGAGGAGGGGTTCGTTCCCAAAAGAGGGTCTCTCAATGTTTAATTTAATGAGTCGAATGAAAGAAAAATTGGCATCGTTCATGTTTAGAGATTCTAAACAACCACGGAAGAAGACTCCATAGGGTCATTTTTCATAAAATAGTTCACCTGAACCGAAAAAGTGATAACCTACCATCAGTTGAACGACTCTTCAAATGCTTTAACGAGCATGAAGAAGACAAGGTCACTCGATAATCTTTTGGTATTTAAGGAGCCCAAAAAGAGTTTAAAGAAGACTCCACTAGGTCTCTTTTCATGATGAGAGATTTTACGAGCCTGAACAGAATCAGAAACAGACTCAGACTTTTGATGCTAAGTTTCAAGAGCGTGACCAAAGTGTCGCAATAAACGCTCAAAGACTTTTTCTGTTTTATGGTAGTACGAAAAAGTAAAAAACAAACTCCCAAAATTTTACTGCCACTGCTCTTCTGTCCTGAAACGACTCGAAAAACAAGTGTTAAATGCTCCAATAACCAACATTAAAGGATTACGACTGATATATTTTGAGTAATAAATGATTTTAAAGCAAAACTATAGCATGTCAAACCCTAAAATGTATAAAAAATTCATTTAAATAGTAAAAAAATCAAAACATTTTACCATTTACCCATCATGGAGAGCCTTTGGAGCATTTTCTTGGCTAGATTTTCAGTCACTGATATCAGGATCATCCACCATCAGATTCATGCACCGTCAGCTTTAGGTAATAGCCTAGACCCTACTCTTTCATTTCATGCCTTCAATTTTGATTTTTGGTGGTGTTTTTAGCTTATATGGTGAGCCCTAAACCATGGAAGTGGGCACCGCTCTTATCCCATGCAGGATAAGTGGTACCCCACTCGAACCGTGCCGAAAACACTGTGCACAGGTGGTGCCACTGCCTGTCCTCAATGGGACATAGGTGGTGCCACCTGTGGATAAATATAAACATGTGCACAAGAAAAATTAGCTCATTTTTGTTGATTTGAATGATTGGGAATGCTTCTAATTAGTATTGTGATGGTTTTTGACAGGTTCGTATTGATAAAAAATGGTCATATGGAAAGAGAGGCAACATGAAAACGACAATGAATTTTCCAAACGAAACGTGGGTTGCATAGCCGCGTTGAGAGACTGCGGACTCTTAAAGTTCTTCCACACACCCAGTATGGTATCGCATGAGCGACTACTAGAGCATATACTCTGGATGTGGAATCCGAAGAAACAATGTTTTGAGGTTGGTGCTCACATATTGACAGTTGAAGTAGAGGACATCTACTTCCTGATAGGACTTTCGATATGGGGTGCTCCCATCTCTTTGCCTAGTTCCCATGGGGGGGAAATTACTACTCAAGAGTTGATATACCGCCACTGCATTCCTGGGACCAAGACATCGGGGAATAAAATTCCCATAAAAGTAGTGGTGGATGGCCCTCTACAGACCTTGTTGTTTACCATGCAGAGAGTGGTGGGAATCCAAGGGGTAGACTAGGCATCTAGAGCGCATATGCTCTATGCCATAGAGGCCATTGCGTCTACAGTCTTCAACTGGGTGGAATCCCTACTTCTAATCTTCAAGGATCAGCTGACCAAGTGTCGGCAGGGGGAGCTGAAGAAATTTGGTTTTGGTTCCATTCTAGCTTGCTTCTTTTTTGAGCGGGTTCCATAGATGAGACCCCAGGTGGTGTTTACAGATTTGAGGGCACGAGACCCTCGCATGTAGAGGTGGGTCTGTATTATGGCCCGTACTGGAGCGGGTAGAGGCAAGGTAAATTTCGGTGACTCATTCTTTCAATGGTTGAGAGATCAGATCCTCATGGTGGAGGATTATGCATATGCAGGCATTGACTTCAGTGGTGACCCTGAACTACCACTCCCACCTAGTGGACAGTGGGGTGCTATCAGTAAGAAACAAAAGACCCTAAAATGGAAATAATGTTTTTATGTTTTTATGTTTAGTAACGAGACTTGAATGTTTTCATGCAGACGTTGGAGCAGCACAACCTAGGGGAGCCTCCCCACTAGACAGGTGAGTAGGAGCCCGTTTTGTACCATAGGGGGACGATGTGATAGGGGAGTTAGAGGAGAACCTAGAGAGGTTGACTCTAGAAATCCCGGATGCCTCGATTGATGACCTCCCACTAAGGTATCAGAGGCCTACAGCGGGAGTACCGGGTCATTTTAGTAGACTGTTATGTAGAGTAGCCCAGGAAGTGATGCGTTACCATGAGAATCATTAGACGATGAGTGCATGATTTATTCATCGAAAGCTGATAGCTTTAGGACTTTTGTATGATGATTTTTTACCTGAAATCCTACGTGCTTCAAATGAGGTCTTGTGACCTATTTTTTGTAAAACATGTTCATATATATATATATATATATATATATATATATATATATAGACTTCTAATTGATGTTTATATGTCTCAAATGGTGAATGTATTTCACATGAGTTTTATGTGTCTTTTATAGTTTATTTACAATGAACCATGTTTGATTTTCATGTCATGAATGGGAAATATGCCAATCTAGGATGTAATTAGCCAATGAGTCAGCAACAGCATTATGTTCCCTGGGGATATGCTTATAGGTGATAGTTTCAAATGATCTTTCTAATAAAGGTACCCTCTGGAAGAGACAAAGAAGCATAGGATTCCTAATGGTATAGACATGGTTTAGATGACAAACCACGAGTTGTGAGTCCATTAAGACTACCAAGTTGCGAACATCTTGGGAGGCAGCTTCAGTCAAAAGACCTATGACTGCTCGATACTCGACGATATTGTTGGTAGCGGGACCGATACAAACTACTCCTGAACTGACCAAATCGTAAGCTCAGGAATAGAGAACCCAAGCAACTGAGGAAAGATTCAAGGTGTGGCAGTAAGCACCATCAGTGAAGCCGTAGAAAGCCATCTACTCTACACGACCAAAACATGGTATAAACAGATACAGACACTAAACTCAAAACCACATTGAAAATACTTAAGCACACGGAAAGTCAAGTAATATACATATATACAAGATACTATCCAAGAGATATATAGGCATAGTACCTATTTAGGTACAACCCATTGTGAGGTTGTCATAAGGGGATTCCATCATAGTCCATGAGCTCGTAGGCCCTTTCTCTAAAACTTTGGAAATAACGAAAGGATCGCACCACATGGATTCAAACTTTCCTTTCCCTAGTTTATCGTATCTCTGATCATAAGTCAAAACTAGGTCACCCTCGTTCAAGGAACGAGGTTGGACATACTTGTCATACTGCGCCTTGACACATTTCTTATGTGCCTCATTAGCCAAGGCACCATCTCTTCTAGTTTTGTCAAGGTTGTTCAAGTATAAAAATCTCTCTTCCTCTGTGAAAGTGTCTGGGAGAATTTCGATGGAAAGTTTCAAGGATGGAATATGACATTGAATCGGAAAGAAAACTTCAAGTCCATAGACAAGCTGGAAAGGTGTGAAACCAGTAGTTGTTTTCACCGAAGTCCTATAAGCCCAAAGAGCAGAGAAAAGGATATGGTGCTAGTTGGATTTATGGTCTCCAACCATCCGACAAAGCATCATTTTCAAACCTTTGTTAATGGCCTCCACCTAACCATTAGCTTGTGGATAATAGGGCGTAGAGTTTTCATGACGAAATGTGATCCGTGATCAGTAAATATGGACCGTGGGACTCCGAATCTTGCTATCACATGATTGAGTAGGAAGAGAGCGATAGTCTTATCGTCCTCTGCATATGTAGGCATGGTCTCAGCCCACTTTGTAAAATAGTCAACGACTACGATGATGTAACCATGCCCCTCGGTTGAGGTAGACTTACAATGCAAATAATCAATCCCTCATTTGGAAAAAGGGCCAACGACAATGAAGGGGTGTAGCGGAGCAGGATGAGTGCACTTTTTTGGATAAAAATGTTGATAGGGTGGGCATTTCTTAACAGCCTCATGACAATATTTAAATATTGAAGGCCAGAAATAGCCAGCGCAAAGGATTTTCTGGGCTATAGCCATCCCAGATAAATGATCGCCACATGCTCCAGAGTGGCAATCATTCAATACTTGTTCAACTTCCTCGTGGGTAAGGCATCACCGGAGAACGGAATCGATACCACGTCTAGACAAAGTGTCATTCAAGATGAGGTAGTATTTTGCATGGTGACGGATACAGTGGTGATCATCATGGGATATATTTGGCTGAAATATATGTGTTTGGAGATAAATGAGAAAATATCCATACCATGGGTCAGTAGTCCTTATCAGGAATAGGAATTTATCCAGAAATGAATCACTGGGCTCAGATTCCATCGAAGCACAGGTAAGATCACACATGAGCTCAGAAAAGACCAAGGATTTGTTTGATGTGGCTTTGGAAAATTCTAGATCAAACTCTTGTAGTATGACTATCCATCAAAAGTACTTTCCCCCGAGCACCTGACGAGTCAGGATGTAATACATAGGGTTTTGTTCTACCAATACAATGGTTTTGCAGAGCAAAATGTAGTGACAAAATTTTTGAACAGCAATGACTGTGGCCAATGCTAATTTATCCACATGTGAAGAATCCATAAGATTCTTATCAGCATAGTAGATCACATGCTCCTAACCGTCAGGATAGTAGATCCATGGCATGAAAGTATTACTAGGACATGGAATTCTAGCATAAGGCATTTCTATAGGGCTGGGTTGATAATTAATGTTTCCTACAGGTACTTGATTTTCTATGTAACCATACCCCCAAGAGGTTTGATTGGTTACAGGTTGTGTCCTCAAGGGCTGACTTGAACTGGATGGGGGGTTAACCACATTTGTGTGGGTAGGAGGGACATAAATTGTAGATTTCTCTATACTAGAGGTCTTCCCATGACTAGCTACAATTACAGTGACCAATAACGTAGGTCATGCCGGGGGTTTTCCCCCGGCACTAGAAGATATTGATGAAACACGAATTGAATGTTGAGACCCAGGTGCGAAAGACCCAGGAGGATTGGGAACTTACATAATATGGGAGGTGGTGGGGTTGGTAGTTTGACCTAGATTATGTGTAGTCACAGTGCGATCTAGAATCGGTTCAATGGGTCTCATAGAATCAGCAAGTGAACGATATCCCACAGGAACAACTGCGGAACGAGGTGGTGGTGTGTCCAATATGTTGTCTATTTTATTCTCAATTTCTTGTGCATGAAGAATAGCTACCTGGTATTGTCTATGTTCTTCTTCATTTGGTGAAATTTCTTTAGAAAAGTTTAAACGGGTGCCAAATGAGGCAATGGCTTGTCCTATAGAGGTATCCCAACATGGAGCATTGGGACCATAATCTGGACGGACAATATCATCAACATGACCTTCTATGTGAGAATGGAATGAAGTATTACCCCAAGAAGGTTGTTGGACCAAGGGAGGTGAGTGCGAAGGATATGGATCTTCGCTTTCTGCAACCACATTTTCTCCCACTTGGGAGTTGGTAGAAGCTCCTTGGTCGATAGCTTCCATAGGATTTTCTCCTGAAATAGGAATAAAATCAGGTGGCAAGCCCCATACTCTTCTGGACTGTATTAGCTCAGCCAGTTTGTATAGTTCCTATCTAACCTAGGGTCTCAAAACTAGAAAACACACCAAAAATTTCCCTACGCAAGCTATAGGACAAACAAGCAAAATTAAATGACAGGAGGAGTTCAGATAGTCAGGTCTCTCACTAGGATTGTCAAGAAGGTGCCACTCATGATATACCTTAAGGGTACATGCGTAGTAATCTCCCCGAATGCTATTTTCAGTGTATGGATCCAAGCAAAATGACCAAAGGTATTTTCTCAGATAGATAAGGTATCCTTGTGGGGTCTCCCAATATACGCAAGGTATGTGGGAGCTCAAATTGGTAGTAGTGCTGTCTAATGCATAACCATTCACAAGGGGCCTTTCTATATAAAATCAAGTACATGAAGTACCTTTCTATATACCTCAAGTGTACGTGAAAGGCCGTTCGATATACCGACAGTACGTGGAAGAACCGCGTGAGTCCTGGGATGTAATGCGGATGAGTAATGACAGCTCCTATGCTTAACGATGCCCGAACATGTCTCTAGCCTATCACTCAAATTGCTATGTAAATTTTAGCCTATAACTACTGTTAATTTTAAAGTGGATGGTTAGGTGAATGCATGGAATTTGGACAGAAAAAGTAAAACCATGCAGAATGTAGATGCAAATATTTCACTTTACCGTTCGTGGTATGCCTACCTACGAGAGGGAAAGAGAGTATTTTCTTTTCGTTTTGAAAACCAAAATTTCTCAAACAACTACTTTGAAAAAATAAAAAATCAAAGACAAGCAACACATTCCAAACTCACTTTCTTTTTGAAAGCAATCAAAAGGGTAAGAGTCTCTTTTCCTAAAAGAAAAACAACAAGCACTCTACATGCATATGCACTCTATTTTTTCGATTTTTCTTGAAACATAGATAGATCTAACTTAAAACTACACTATTTTTTCTTTTGGTGAGATAGTACTAATGCAAGAGAGACAAAAGAACACAGAGAACCTGGAAGCTTGTGAGGCTAATCAGAGATCCAATGCCTTATGCTCAATAATGATAATGACCTAATCTCAATAAAAAAAAATTCTTTTTAAAAGCAAAAAAGAAGTCCTCTATGAAAAAATGAAATCAAGATGCTAATCAAAAGGTTTTTCTTTCAGTCTTTATAAAAGATATGAAAAGAGAACTAACTGAAACCTAAGCTTTCAAAAAATTCCTTTCACAATCACAACCAACAAGCATAGAAGCAAATGAATAATCAACAAGCCTAATATAGCTTTTGAATTCTTCAATCAAACCAATCTTTTACCACATAATTTTCAACCATGGGCATTCAGATTCTAACACACAAGCCTGACAGTGCAGGGCTGAAAGCAAACAAACTCAACTTTTTGCAAAAAATGATAAAACCCTAGTTCTAGAACAAGGCCTACCTGGAACCGCCTAGGAGGGGTCTTCACAGAGCGGTTTTGGATGAGCACCACTTCTAGATAACGGGACTCAGGCGGTGGCACCGCTTATGGCTAATAGAGTTTAGGCGGTGGCACCATTTATTTCCAACAGCACATGTGCAGTTCCCTGAATAGATCCAAAACACAAGGAGAATGAAAAATCAAGTTAGAAATTGATCAGATCAAGGAAAATATTAATGAATTGACAGTAAAAAAGAGCATATAAAGTTGAAATAGTTTAGATCTGAATAGATATGAAATTTTCAAACCAAAATTCATTAAGTCATATGGCAGATCTGACTGAAGAGAGTTGGATATGGAGCCTAGATTCGGACAAGAGTTCAAGGACTGAGGAAGATCAGATAAACTGAGATTTATGGATTCCCCAGCAGAGTCTCCATATTTTTTATCAGGAATATTGCACCTTCTGCGGACAGAAACTGTTCCTCTAGTCTAAATGGTTCAGATCCAGAACAAATGAGTGAACGACAAAGGATGAAGACCTTCCCTGAATGCTATAGACACTTGGAATACTTCTTCGATTATGAACCTGTGTACCTGCAAACATATCAAACATACAAGCACATCAAAGCTACCAGAAAATCATCTACATATCCATGATAGTGACTAAGGAATCTAGCAACATATACATGTGAATTCAAAACAACAAAAATGTGGGACGGAAATCAACTTTGCATTAAGAATGTATGGATAATCTTACAACCATTTCCTTAGTGTCAACAAGCCCCTCCATGAGACAAAAAATTAATCCCCATAAGCTCCAAATTTTCTCTCTATGCTCTCCAATGGTATGGACTAGGTAGTCAATTCAATAGCATAACAATACCTCTATAGTACTCCCCCTCAACTATGGATATGAGATTGTATTTATAAGGCTCAATGGATAGGGATAGTTGAGAGAATGGTGGGTGAGGTGGCTCCAAGATCCTATCAAGGGGTATCTTGAGCTCAAACTAACCCATAATGATAGGGATAAGGGAGGACACGAGGCTCAAGTTCTAGAAGCCTCGAGAAACTTCTCTTTTTCCCATTTTACTGAGGGTACCGCTTTTGTTCCCTTATGACAGAGTAGTTTAGATGAGAACCGCTTTAAGAACAAACACTATAGGAGGTTGAACCACTTCTCTATAATAGGATATAGGCAGTGTTGAAGAAGGTACCGCTCATCAGCCACAGGGTAAGTGTGGTGCTAGGTTTTTTCAAGTAGAATTGACAAATAAAGCAAGTTTCCACTCCAAGTGTTGGGATTAAGGGAAAACATGGAAGTTAAGGATCTCATCACATGATGGTGATAGGATTTAGGTATAACACCTTCATGCCTTTGTGTTGATATTTCCTTCCAATGGCTCCTTACCTCTAACTTCATCTAGCCTCTAAAGACTCAAGAATGATTTTGACAGAGTTTGGGTATGTAACACAATTCTTCCCTGTTTTTGCCCATGGGGGGTGAGCTAGTATTTAAAGGCATGGGAGGATAGGTATGGTTGAGGATCTCATGGGTGAGGTGGAGATAAGATCCTAAAAGGGAGGATCTCTAGCTCTAGGTGGTCTTAAACCATAGGTATGAGGCTCCATGGAGGCAAGCTTCAAGAAGCCTCTCGAAGCTTCTCTTTTTTCCTTGAAAACTCGAGCACCACTCTTCCAATGAAGAAAAAAGGTGGTGTTAAGGGGGTAACGCTTCTTGTAGTAGGGATAAAAGTAGTGGCACCTCTCTTTGCTCATGTATCAGGAGCTATGCTGCCCTAACACCACTTAGGTAATGCTTTTTGTCAATGGAAGAGGAGCATTACCAGCTCAAAACAAGGAAAAATTGTAAGCTGATATTTTTGCCTGTCATTTCTCTAGGGAAAAATTTGAGGGATTGAAGAAAACAAGGGAATACCTATCTCATAGCATGATGGTGACAAGATTTTGGTGTAACACTTTTCATTGAGATCATTTCCCCAGTAGAGTTTCCAGAAAATTCTGAAAATATTTGCAGCTTCTGGGTTGTCAGTATTCCCAGTGGAGTCACCTTCGAAATGTTCGAGTGGAATTTCCAGAGCATATACAAATAGAATGTGTCTATGACCGGATGCTCAACCAGGTCTTAGATCTAAACAATGTCATTTTCCCGAGGTGATACCAATGATTATTCCCCGCCAACGACACCAAGATGTTATCACCCTGTAATTTTCCTATGGTTGTGGTAGGAAGTCACATGAGCAACCATTTCAAACCAATATTTAGAATGTAGTATAGAGTTACAGTTAGATAGGGCTCTATCTATGTCATGGGTTTATTCACATATACATTTGGCTTTAAGGAAGCACTCATAAGGCTAGATTCTGATGGAAAACATTTTTTTTAGGTTTAAAGGAGTGTCAGACAGACAAATAGATAACACCATTGGGAAATATATTCAAAGCCTAAAACATTCAAGGACTTACATCAAATAATGACCAGAGATAACCATCATAGTCTGAGGAAAAATAGGTATCAATATCCAACAAAATATCTTTTGAGAGGTGGTAGGGGGAGAGGAGAAAAATACCACGGAAGCAAGAGGCACCCATATGTGGGTGAATCTCTTGCAAACAAATTTAACAAAATAAACAATGGAGGCTGAAAACTAAGATGGAGCATAGAAAATGAATTCGAAAATATTTACCAGAAACACAGACAAATGCATTATCTAATGCAAGGAGCGCTAAATAGAGAACAAATTCCTCACATTAAACTAGAAACACATTAGTGGAAATTACACATATATGGAAATGAAATGAAAGAGGAACAACTAATTGAAAACCGAACACGATGATGAATCTAAGACATTTAAGCTATCATTTCATTAATGCTCCCAAGGAAAGTTACAGAGCTGTTAAAACCAAGTGTATAGGCTTCAAAAATGAATCTCGAACAACAACCACCAACCGTTCTTCCTCTTTTGAGGGTATATTTATAATGTAAACAGGCTCTCGAGACCAACCTCTAAACAAATCCAAATTCAATTAAACAAAATCGGGAATCAAACCCACACACATAAAATCCTAACAAACTATGATTTGGAAGGTTCGCCATGATCACAAAACCAAAACATGAAATCATGATGGGGCACAGATGATGGACAAAAATGAGAAATTGAACACCTAGAAACCATGCCTTCAAGATGAAAATGAAGACTCAAAGCACCTTCGATGGCTTGCAACAACTATTCTCCTTCTCTGCATCTTTAACTAGTGAAATCGTCATGGACCGTTGATATTTTATCCAAAACAAGGATATGGAAGCACGTGTATGAACCTGTGTGCTCTATAAAATTTTGCATATTTTCCCCATGACTTTCTCTGCGCTATTTGGATCAGAAAAATTCTCCTCGATCGTGGATCTAGATCAAGCCTTGATATGAGTCATCGAAACCTTCACCTCGTACCCAATTTCACTGATTGAAAAAGTTGATTCGTTCTTGCATGTTGAAATAGCAGAATTGTTATCCGCCATTGATCTTACCTCGTAATCAATCGTGGTCATTGAAACCTTCAGACCTTTAAGCCATTTTTCCAAATCTAAGAGTTATTTTCTTCGTGCAAGTTTAATTGGTGGAGTGAATTTTCATTGTAGATCTTCATCATTTGTTGATCTGAGCCATTCAAAGCTAAGTGGTTTACCCAATCTCACATATTGGTAGGTATTCTTAACTTTCGCACATGTTTCCCTTTTCCACATTGTCGATCTTAGGCAGACACTCTCTGAGTCACTGATATGAGATCAAGCTGCGGTATGGTGGAAAGCAGAAAGTGGGATCTCTACATTATGCGACCAAATTATTATGTTTTCGACTTCTACCTTTCTCCTTCTTTCCACATCGTCGATATTTAGTGGAAGAACTTTGAGTTGTTGATCTGGCGGATCGCGAAAACTTGTTGGACAAGAGAATTGTACTATGCCAACTTACGGAAAAATAACCCACACACTCGACTTAATGCAATCTTGTATGCGTTTGAAATACCTGTCTTTCACAGGATCAAGGCCCTGCTGCCTATACGATGTGCTCTCCAAAATGAGAGTCTCTCAAAGATATGTGTGTGTGGGATTTACTTAAATCAATCTGCTAATCAAAACAAAGAAATCTAACTAAATGACTAACTAATTCTAAAAAAAAAACTATCTTAAGCTAAATGCAAAAAATTAACAGCTCTTAATTATGCTCTATGATAATCTAGATGCAAATTACCTATCTCAGCCAAGAGCATGAGTTATTAATTTGACAAAAGGTTTTAAAGCATAAAGATGATCAACAATTCTGGATTGGTAGAAAAGTCTCCAATAACAAAAGTAAATCTCAATTATCCTACAATAAGATGACACTCTATTGTACAATAATTGAAATAGAAATTAAAACCCAATATCAATGATATTAAATAGATACACAATCCTGAAACATATGAATATAATCATATACTAACTTGTAAATGAAACAAGGTCAACCTACAAGTTAGAAATTTATCAAAATAGATTTATTAACAATTGAAATTATGAAAAAGTTCATTCATCCCACCATGACAATAAATCATTTATATTTCAGGTAAGCATAATCATTTGAAGTCCATCAAACATATTTCACATATAATAGCAAGATATATATACAGGAAAATGAAGATAACAGAAGAGAGTAATCAATAACACAGTATAGAAGTTTTAAAGAGTTAGCTAGGGTCTTTAATATCCTGCAACACTCAGTAATCTTGAGAATAAGTTCAAAGAACACCAATGTAACAGAATAAAGTATAATACTGTATAATATAAATTCTCCCAAAAGTCTCAGAAATCAAACTGCCACTGGCAGCAACGTTTCTTGTTCTCTGGTTTACAAAAACCATTGAACATAGAAAAATTACAAAACTTTAAAGAATGAAAATTCTCTAGCTCTGATGAGCGCTACCGCCCTCTCTATGTAGCTTCTTGCTATTACTTAAATAGGAAAAATTAAAGACAAACAAAAAATTGAAAGCTAAACTGATTCTCCTAGATGGCCGCAACTGGAAAAATGTTTTCAAAGAACCTGACAAATCTCTCAAATGGATCACTGTTTTTAGGATATTCCTCCCGTGTTTAATAAAAGTGCCCGTTCTGCAAAAAACCCATATCTCGGATTTTGTTATTTCTTCTTAATTTGCCTGTAGTTTGCAATAGAAAATCGCCTCCTGAATAATGACGAGAATTTGGTTTCTTATTTTTGTTTATAACTTGAACATTAAAATATATGTTAAATAACAATAAAATTTGAGTATGACCCCATAAAAAAAACGCATGAAGTAAGAATGTTCACATGAAATGTGAAATAATTGTCCTTTTTACTCAATGAATTTACTGATATTCTTTCTTCCTAAGGCATTTTGTTTTTTAGTCTGGTTCAACAGACATGAAGGATTGGTAGATAACAATTTTAACTTCATGCAAACCTCTTTGTTCAGCTGGAAATAAAAAATTAACAGATTGACATACAAGTTGCGGTCTTCATCAATTCTTGAATTATTGAGCTGGCATTTACCTTTTGATTTAAATCAATGGCAAATTTCATGCTTTAGATAACGAACTCTTCGATCTTTAAGTGGTTGTTTGAATCTATTGTTGTGTTGGCATTTCTTTATTCAAGTCTTCATTAAATACTATCGATTATATTACAGATCTGATCACATGCCATGAACTCAATTGTTAATGATTTGTTGTGATTTTGAACTCAACATTTTTCATTGAGATTTTCATTGGGAATTTGTGGAAAAATTACTTTGGCACATGTGTGATTTGAGGAGCGATTACTTTGCAAAAATAGATTTTCTTTTTGACATGAGTCATTTGCTTTTAATTGGACACCTCCACCTCTCCAAAATTGTGCTAAGTGGTTTGACAATATGGTGAATATGATTTCGTTGCATCATCTCAAAATATTAATTTATGAGATTTGAACTTATCCTAAACATCCCTTTAAAACATATAATAGAGACATGCCACATTAATGTTATAGGGAAATATTAAGTTTGACCATAAAATATTTCAAATTATTAATACACCAAGAAGATTTCTCTTTTATAAAGCTTTATGGATAATAAGGTATGTGATAAAAGTTTATTTTCAAATCTCAAACTTTCCAAAATAAATTTTGAATAAATGAGGAAAACTTTTAAGGTTTTGTGTTCATTTTAATAAGTAATAGAATTATTGATATGTAGTTCAATAATCATATATTATGAAAGAAGAGAACACATTGGAATTTCATTAGCACTAGATCATAATAATTATACCATGCTTAATAAGATATCCAAATCACAAAATCCTTCTACAATGAACGTCAAGTTAAAGAATAAGTATCGCAAAAAGCAATGGATCCAAGAAGGAAATCCAAGTTAAAGAAAAGGAAATGCTGAAAACCAAGGGTCAAAAAGGATATCATCAAATAGCTAACTAAATCAAGAAAGATAAAATAGAAAAACCCCCAAAACTAAGTATTTACAAAAATTCTAATAGGGGTTCACTTTGATTTTGCGAAAATCAAGGGGAGTTGTTGGGGTGCCAACAAATGGAAACATACTGGGCGAACCAGTTATCTCTGCAAAATAATTCTGAATCTTAAATAATATAAGAGAAACAATGATAAAGGCCTCTTCAAATGTCAATTTCCCAATCACATAAATTAATCCTGCCATTGGCTTATATATGTAAAGATTGAACCAAAACTTTCAAAATCAATCAAACTATCCTAACCATTATCCAAAATTTTATAAAGATAAATGATTATTCTACAAATGCAGAAATAAAGTTTTCCAAGAAATCAATTTCTCTTAACCAAAACAAGTCAAAGAACATGTAGTATATAGGTATGACCTCAATATCATAGGATAAACCTTTTAACCTTACTTAGATACTTTTATCCCATCCACTATATATATATATATATATATATATATATATATATACATAAAGACATTAACTGAAGACTACTACCTTGGCTTGGTAACCAAATGTTGGTAGCATCATTCACAAGAACTGCCGAAAAATGAAAAGGTTGGCTCGTGATGAGACCTCATGTTCTTCAATTAATCCCTTATATTTTATTAATGTTATGTACAATGAATAATATTAAGGTTATGTTAATCTCAAGATAGATTACTTAGTGGATGGGGAAGCAGATCCAAATGGCCCACTAAAGAGAAAGGGATGGCGTAAAAAGTTTAAAAGATAACTTACTATTCCTGACTTACTTCAATATAGGGAAAATGATTCCTTTGAAAAGAAAATCAACTACATTATAGCATCATTTTGAAAGATAAAGATCCTATATAATAGTCGAGTAACTCAATTAATCCATCAATATGATCCATAATAAATTTTTCGAAGCCAAGACTAATCTCACTATGGTTAAAATATTGAAAAAAAAAGTGTCTTTATAATGATGTCCCTTTAACAGAACAAGATTTCGATTAAATACTTGACAGAAATATATGGTTTTAATCACCATATGCTAAAATTAGTTTACCCCCTTTTTAGAAAACAAGAAAACCACTCAAAAGAAAATCCTATCAACTTGCAAAATAAAACCAATCAAAGCAAGAAATCTAAAATGGATATATGCAAATGCAAAAATAAAAACTCAGCCCTGAATAGATTAACATCTTAAGTGGAGAAACATGAAATTGCTATATCACAAATGAAAAGAGAGAATTAGTTTCTACAAGATGAAAAATATGTCTCTCTATAATTTGCGACATAAGGATTTGTTAAAAATAGGCAAGATGTTTTAATAAGTTAGGCCACTCTTATTAATAAGCAAAAGAAAACAAACCAAAAATAAACAAATTTAAACTAAATCTTAATTACATATGCAGTTACAACTTAAAATATTTTGTTATTGATGTGCAACAACATTCTTTGTTTTCTTAAAATTTCTTGCTTATGATCATAAGAATGTATAAACATTTTCCCAATGAAGTCGAAAAAATTAAAAGATATATGATTTAAAAAGAAAATTTTAAATAACTATAATTATAAGCAAGAGAGTAAAAGGTAAAGAAAACATCCTTGAATGTGTCGATAAGTTTCACCTCTTGAAACTGACATCACTTTCATAACTGCATTTATTCAAAACAAAACAAGAAAGGGAAAAAATGAAGAAAAACTAATCTAAACCTAAGCCTGACTATGTACAAGAGAAATCAATTGTAATGAAAGTTAAGTAAAGTGAAATAGCCAATGAATCCATCGAAGCATTTTCATTCCTGTAAGAAAAACATCACTTTCAATTAGTAATAGAAAATGATATGTTAATAATAGAAAAATAGATGCCTCGTGCTTACCACTAAAATATTTACTTGTATATATAGAAAATAAAGCCTTACCATTGAATGGAAACTTCTTGAGGCAAGAAGCCTCAAGCCCATCTGCAACTCTATCATGGAAAATATGAACATATGAATTTATAAGTGAGTGATCAATGTCAATAAAATTGGGTGATTGAGAAATTGCACATGATGAATGAGGATCTTTAGTAATCATTGGTTGAAACTGAAGTAAATTATTAGAATCTAATGAGGTATCGTCCCATATTGTCTTAGACACACCTTCATCAAATGAATGGGAATCATGATTGGTTTTAATTAAAAATTCAGTTTTAGCTAACTCATTATTTAAACAAGGAGATCCTTCACCAATTGTGAGAGGTGATGACTCAATAAGAGGCGTTTCTAAAAGTATATGACTCTCATCTTTGTATTTACCAGGAGATTCATGTTTTTTCTCTTCATCCCTAAAAGATAATTTATCATCTGGAAACCCATAAAAATTTTGCACATTAGGATGAAATTCTAAAAGATGTGAAAAATTATCCTGAGAATTACAATTATTAAATAAATTGGGGTATAATGAAAAATAGGTGGAAGAAGATAGAAAATTAAAAGTATCCGTTGATAATGAATTTTCTTTGAAAGAAAATTTTTCTTCTATTTGAGTATTTACATCTGATTTCAAATGTTCATTAATTTCTTCTCTTAAAATCAGATCAATATCCTTTACTGAAAAATTTGAACATGAGAAATGTTGTAATCTCACAGATCACATAAGGTTACCAATAATACACTCTAAAACATACATAAATATAAAACAGAGACAAGAGATAAGAACAGATAGAAACAAATAGATTATATTAACAATATGAGTCCATACAATGCAGAGAACTGAACTGACTTTTCATCTGGCTCAACAGCCTAATATATATGATTACAGAACAGTTACAAAATAACTACCTGTCGGTTCAGTGAACCGACGTGACCTTTATATGGCCGACTTAATATCTTAGTTCAGTCGGCCGACCGACTTAGTCGGCCCATCGACTTAGTCAGATGATCGACTAAGTTGGTCCATCGACTTAGTCGGCTGATCGACTAAGTCGGTCTTTGTTCAAGTCGACTTTATCGACTTGCTCCTTCTACATCTCCCCCATGAACAAAAAGTTTCTTCGTCCCAAAGAAACAGGGAGTTACACAAAATCCTTGCTTGGGTTTTCAAAAAAAAAAAAAAAAATCTACTGTGGTGGGCTGTGAAGTCTGATGGTTGGTCGTTTCTGTATGCAGAATTCAACAATGGCTGGGGCTGTGATGGCAACGTGATGTTGGAATTCTATACAACCCTACAAATCTTTCTGGATATCGATGGTTAGTGTGTTTAAGCCTGATAAGATTGACATCTTTTTCGAGATGGAGACTTCAGCTAACTTCTCCATGTTGGGGCCCATGAACTGGTCCTGCTCCTCTGCAGTCTCGATAAGTCGTTTCATTTGTGGGCAGATGATGTCGACTTTTTCTAATTTGGGGAGAGCTTGTTGCACCCACTGATGTGCTTCCCTTTCTAGTTTCTGTAGTTTGGTGGTTTCCAGCACTATCTGTTCTTCTATCATCAGTCTAAGTGCTTCCTCCGTGGTCTTCCTGCTCTCCAATGCCTGAATCCCTTGCTCTCTAATGTCCCAGCAACTGAACCAATGTTGTAATCTCACAGATCACATAAGGTTACCAATAATACACTCTAAAACATACATAAATATAAAACAGAGACAAGAGATAAGAACAGATAGAAATAAATAGATTATATTAACAATATGAGTCCATACAATGCAGAGAACTGAACTACCTTTTCATCTAGCTCAACAACCTAATAGATATGATTACAGAACGGTTACAAAATAACTACCTGTCGGTTTGGTGAACCGACGCGACCTTTAGATGGCCGACTTAATATCTTAGTTCAGTCGGTCAACTAACTTAGTTGGCTGATCGACTAAGTCGGTCTTTGTTCAAGTCGACTTTATCGACTTGCTCCTTCTACAAGAAATTATCTTGTTCATTGAAAATAGGTAAAGGTTGAAATGAAACACAAGGCCCATCAGAAAAATGAGATTCAGGAATAGAACCCCTTATAAGAATATCTTGGTCTTGTTTAATTAATGTAGGAGAAGTTATTCCAATATATATTTCATATTTGGTCTCTTTCTCTTCTAAAATAGTTATAAGATATTGATTTGAATGACAGCTTTCCTCATTTAGTCTTACAGTTTTATTCTCATTAAGAAAAGATGAATTAGCATTATCAGAAAGGACAGTAACATTGTCTAATACATTGTATTCCTTCTGATTATGTGAGGTGAAAAAAGTTGGAAAATATTGTTGATTTATAACTTCTGAACATTGATTAGAATCAATCGAAATATCGTTATGTGAAGAAAATTGATTTTTATCTGATTGATCTAATTCATTTGAAAAAGACATAATCTCATGGAACAACTGAAAAATAGAAGTGACAAGTTTCAAAGGAAATATGTAACAAAGATTAAAAAATCTATTTGCATAGTACTTATATGATTCATCAAATTCTCTTTTAATATTTAATAATTCTACAAACAATTTCTCATAATCAGGATCGTGAAAAGCATAAATAAACTCACCTAAAAGTTGTTGTAAACAATGTTGAGATGGCAAAGTTTCAAACCATTTTCGAACTCGGCCTTTGAAAGTGAAAGCGAACGATCTGCCAATGATTGCTTCATCGATAACATGATTAGTAAGGCAATTTTGTAAAAATTGATAAACATGATCAATTGCAGAAATTTCACTTTCACCATCAAATTTGTTTTTTGACAAGTGATAAACTATCTTAGATGGAGTAGAATGATTATTTCTTGATACATGACTCCTAATAGAGATTTAGACTGAATCCATGAAAGACATTAATAAAATTATTCATAAAATAGTTAGCTTTTCGTCTAACTAGCCCTTAAGCACACATGTGCTGACGTAGAAGATTAAAGATGTAAAAGCTAAAAAATCAAAGAGCGAGAGGATAAATGGTTATTAAAAATAATTGAAAAAAAATAGAACCACTTGTTTTACCTCGGCCCTCCTTCTAGCACCATTTGTTGGCCGGGAGAACTGTACTAGGCCAACTTACGGAAAAATAGCCCACACACTCGACTTAATGCAATCTTGTATGTGTTTGAAATAACTATCTTTCACAGGATCAAGGCCCTGCTGCCTATATGATGTGATCTCCAAAATGAGAGTCTCTCAAAGATATGTGTGTGTGGGATTTACTTAAATCAATCTGCTAATCAAAACAAAGAAATCTAACTAAATGACTAACTAATTCTAAAATAAAGACTATCTTAAGCTAAATGCAAAAAATTAACAGCTCCTAATTCTGCTCTATGATAATCTAGATGCAAATTACCTATCTCGGCCAAGAGTATGAGTTATTAATTTGATAAAAGGTTTTAAAACATAAAGATGATCAACAATTCTGGATTGGTGGAAAAGTCTCCAATAACAGAAGTAAATCTCAATTATACTACAATAAGATGACACTCTATTGTAGAATAATTGAAACAAAAATTAAAACCCAATATCAATGATATTAAATGGATACACAATCCTGAAACATATGAAAATAATCATATACTAACTTGTAAATGAAACAAGGTCAACCTACAAGTTAGAAATTTATCAAAATAGATTTATTAACAATTGAAATTATGAAGAAGTTCATTCATCCCAATATGACAATAAATCATTTATATTTCAGGTAAGCATAATCATTCGAAGTCCATCAAACATATTTCACATATAATAGCAAGATATATATACATGAAAATGAAGATAACGGAAGAGAGTAATCAGTAACACAGTATATAAGTTTTAAAGACTTAGCTAGGGTCTTTAATATCCTGCAACACTCAGTAATCCTCAGAAGAAGTTCAAAGAACACCAATGTAACAGAATAAAGTATAATAATGTATAATATAAATTCTCCAAAATGTCTCAGAAATCGAACCTCCACTGGCAGCAGCGTTTCTTGTTCTCTGGTTTACAAAAACCATTGAACATAGAAAAATTATAGAACTTTAAAGAATGAAACTTCTCTAGCTCTTATGAGCGCTACCCCCCTCTCTGTGTAGCTTCTTGCTATTTCTTAAATAGGCAAAAATAAAAAAAAATAGAAAATTGAAAGCCGATCTGATTCTCCTGGCTGGCCACAACTGGAAAAACGTGTTCAAAGAACCTGACAAATCTTTCAAATGGTTCACTTTTTCTAGGAGATTCCTCACAAGTCTAATAAACGGTTCCATTCTGCAAAAAACCTAGATCTTGGATTTTGTTATTTCTTCTTAATTTGTTTGTAGTTTGCAACAGAAAATAGCCTCCTGAATAATGACGGGAATCTGGTTTCTTGTTTTTGTTTATAACCCACACATTAAAATTTATGTTAAATAACAATACAATTCGAGTATGAACCCATAAAAAAAATGCATGAAGAAAGAATGTTCACATGAAATGTGAAAGAATTGTCCTTTTTACTCAATTAATTTACTGCATATTCTTTCTTTCTGGGGCATTTTGTTTTTTAGTCTAGTTCAACAGACATGAAGGATTGGCAGATAACAATTTTATCTTCATCCTATTAAATTGAGCACATAGATCTGTGGACAAACACACAACTCACATGATAGATCACACAATTTACTCAGTTATTGAAGAATGAAACAGTGCAAAAATGGCTTCCAGCTATGAATGATTTTCATTAATCAAAGAGTAATTAGATGATAATTACAATGAAGTAAAATGGATTTAATAGGCACAAGCAATTCGAATCCACATGAGGAAGTTCGAATTGATTAGACTCTACTTGACTGTAGGTAACCAAGACCTTGTCTAAATCACTATCGGAGGACTCAGTAGTTAACTGACCTTGTCTAAACCATAACTGGAGTTCATCGGAGCTCTAAAACACAACTCAAGTGTTACATTTAGTGTTTACTAAGGTTAACTGAATGTGGTAGGTGATAAATGCGCCCCACATGTGTTCAATCAAGTAAACCTAGCGCTAACTGAATGTAGAGGACTATAAT